>BJCN01321968.1:7504-19163 GCA_018326445.1 Flaveria brownii
GTTGCTAATTGTGTTGTATTGAAGCCGGATGTCTTCCTTGTGGAACTTCTCATGTGCGGTTTTAACTTTTTTATTATCTAACCTTTGAGTTATTAATCATATGGTGATGTATGCAAATTTGCTAGTAAGTGGACCATGGTTACTTAGTTGAACAAATCATCATTACTATAAGTTAAGTTTAGGATGTTGTCTCTATTATGTTACAAAACTAAAACCATCACGTGTGAAACATCTTTCGTGTTATTACTCTTCCCGCGGCAAGTATATAATAATGAAATGTTAACTTTTTTCGTAATTCTTTCAAGCGGAGCACATACTATAGTAGAGTGTTAAGCGAGTTGTGATCGTGGATTGCCATGTCAAACTCAACACAGACCAAAAAGTTTGATTGAACCTCGAACCCAAACATGATATAGAAGTACACAATTGATACTCGTTCAAATTAAACACGACACATGTATTCATTTGTTGGCTCAAGCATGACCCATTTGAACCAAAAAGTTATTTTCTTTTTTGCATGTTATAATGTTAATACCTTAATATTACAACTTCTCAGCCATATATACCAATGGGCATAAAAGATTATGCTTTAACCGTAAGATTATATGGTTATTTCTCTTCTAACTTTTATATTCTGATATAAAACACCCAACCAACTTCATAAAACACCTTTTAGTTGATGCTATAAAATAAACAAGTCTCCCCGTTAGGCCTGTAAATAAACCGAACGAACACGAACATCAGCATGTTCGTGTTTGTTCATTTAACTTTTACCGAACACGAACACAAACACATAATCGAACATGATTTTTTGTTCATGTTCGTTTATTAAAAAATAAAAATATTCGTGTTCGTTCATGTTTGTTCGTTAAAAATCTAGATGAACACTTCACGAACATAAACGAACACAAATGAATAATAATAAACGAACATAAATGAACAATAATAAACGAACATAAATGAACAATAATAAACGAACATAAATGAACAATAATAAACATAAATACTGAACACATAAAAAAACAACCTTAAATGACTATTCTGGACTGTTTAGGTGTACTAGTGGAGATTGAAATCTCACTAAACTTATATTTTTCTAGTATAACATAATATACTTAAGTTTCAAATATTAACACATAATATCCTTTTATTAATACATTAATATATATAAATAAACGAACATAAACGAACGTAAGTGAGCAAACATAAACGAACACATATAAACGAACATAAACGAACGTTCATGAACATAAACGAACTAACAAAACATGTGTTCACGTTTGTTCGTTAAACTAAACGAACACAAAAATTTTGCTCATTTTTGTTCATTTACTAAATAAACAAACATAAACGAACTTTCCGTCGAACAGTTCATGAACCTTCAGTTCATTTACAGGCCTACAAACATGGAAAAAATTATATATAATAAGAGATAAAGGGTGTAGATGTAAATAATTTTTAAAGTTTTATCTTTTTAGAAGCGTTTAAATGACATAATTACCCCTGTAAAATTAATTTTTTAAGTTGTACATTATGTTTTAAATGTTCAAATCTCTTAAATTATGACGGAAAAACGCTTTCATACATTATAATATAGTACAGATAGTATTTGGATTTTGTGGTTGCGCTACAAGCTTAAATAACATAAGTATATTCCGGAGTTATTTAATGAAGTGGAATGAAGAGAAGTGAATATTTTCAATAATTTTTCTACTTAATTTTCTTCTTAGAATGTTTGTATAAAACAAATTTTACTGCAAATTTTTTTGGACCAACAGTTAACATAGAAAAGTCATAATTAAAATGCTAGAAAACAACAATAACAAGGAGAGAATACATACAATTTTTAGATAGAAAGATGGTGATTGTCGGCTTCTTAAGAGTTTGTACAACGACAAAGATTAATTAATGCGGAGGCAGATAAAAAACAATGTTTTTTCTAAATTAAGTGCAGGTTATATAAAAAACAATGGTTTTTCTAAATTAAGTGTAGGTTATAAATGTTAATTTAAAAAAAGGCAAATCAACAACGTCAGGCTAAAATAGTGTGTCAACGTAAAGATAAGGTGATAACGACGACTACTTGAGAAGACACAATGATAATATTGATTATAGAAGACACGCATAAAAATTTCAAAACTAAATAACACAAACCAATATGTAAATATCATATTATGACTGAAAGGTTCAATTTTAATTTATACGTTTAAAAGGATGCAAAGAGAGTCATGCACACCCCTTATATTGATATCACATCTCTAATTGACAGCTAAGTGTGAGTTTTTTTTTTTGGGGGGGGGGGACATCGTGAGCCCACGACAATGCTCGACGTCACGCGACAATACCGTCGCTGGTTTCTCACATCACACCATTTTGCCGTTTCACGACATCCCACGTTGTGCCTAGTCCCCCATCTAACATGACCAAATGTTTTTTTTTACCATTTAGAGCATTTACAGCCTGTTTTCCAAGATTATATAAGTGTATTTCCTATATCATATGATATGGTTATAAGTAGTTGTAAGTTAATAATATGATAAATTTACTGTTCAATCTGTATTTTTAAAAAACATTACTTAAAATCAAATAATATTTTTAATATATTTTAAGTGGTTGTAAATGTTAAAAATAAAAAAATAATAATTAAAATATAAAAAATATTATTTAATAAAAAAATAAATTTTAATATAATTATATAAATAAAAATAATAAACACGTTGGCTCTTTCTATGATTCACTTAAAATAACAAACTATAGAGTGCAAAAGAGTATACACCACGCCCGTAGCAGCGAGTGACAAAACCACCAGAAGCTAGCCTATAGCCCGAAGCGAGCCATGGCGGAGCTCCGCCACAACAGCTCGATCGGGGCCAGAGCAACACCGTCTCCGAGGAAACGCGATGACGTCACTTCGCCGCTCTCTTCCGACAACCACCCCCCGCACGACGACGACGACGACGGTGGACGAGATCGGCACCCTCGAGATCGGTTCCGATCACTCTTCTCTAATCACTTCCAGTTGTTAGATGACAGTGCTAGGGTTTACTCGCACAACTTCAAGATCTTGCTATTGCTCATCACTGTTCTCGCATTTGCCGGAATGTATACCGTTTATTCGGTCATTAGTCGTCTCGTGAGTGATGCAATCTCAGACTCTCAGTTGCTAGTAGCATTGATAAGCATAGCATATCCGTTTTCTATTTAAGTATGTTATAACCTTACTAGCGTTAAAAACAACTCCGACAGCACATTCTACTTTAGTTGAAACTGTAGGTCTGAATAGTTCGATTTTCGCAAGGATTTTAGGGATTTACTATGTAGAAGATTGCCTTTGATTTCATGATCTTCGATGACAATGCACTGACCTAAAAATATCACATATGGATTGAATTTGGGGTTTAGGATGTCAATGATGTGGAGCATTGTGTACATACTTATAATTGTGTAAAAATACTGGCATTTATGTATTAGATTGGACATAGGTCAGCTTGTGGTGTTGCAAATTAAAATTTAGCTCATTGAGTATTTGATCTATCACAACAGGAAGAAAAGAGAAGTGGTAATGACTATTGCATGTGATCAACCTTAGTCAAATGGAGCTGACATGCTTCATAGTTGAGTATCACATCTTTGTAGTTTTAGGAATTGTTATGATAAAGGAATTGTTTTCATTCATTAACGGGACTGCTTCTCAACATCGTCAATTGCTTGTTTCTTATGGACATGCATGTGATGCATGAGATTTTAGTTTTGATACTCTTTATAGTATGGTGTATATATGGTTTGTGAAGTCAAACTAATTTTTTTAACCCATTCTGATTACTTGTAGAATGCCCCATATTTGTGCACAAAAGATGGCATTATACTTCATTGCCCACGTGTAAGCTACACTGGACTATGTTTATTTTACAACATTTGCAATTATGATCATCTAATAACTTTAGAGTTGTGTTTGATGTTTGTTACGTTAGGTCAAGGAGCCACCTTCTTTGTGGGAAAATCCAATATCAGCCACCACTTCTTGGAAATCATGTGCTGAAAGACGCATTGGTTCAATTTCAGGTAAATTCTGGACATATATGTTACTCTATGTGCTTTTTATGATGATCTAAGATTGATATGGATATGATAAATTGATAACTGACTGCTTTCAGCTTTTGTTATTCCCTTTGAAAAATGATACTTTTTGGCTGAACAAAAGTGAGAACGTTGCAAATTACACTTACATAGATATCTGATGAGATTAGCTTTATTCTCAACAAGCCAGTGGATCAAGTAGCAATGACTCGTAATTTTGACCTTTACCTGTCTGAAACCGGACAGTTATTATGCTATCTTAGTTTCTTTTGTATCCTTCACACAGTTATTAACATAAATCCATACTAAAATTAAAAGTTAGCTTAATGATGAAAAAAGGTCACAAGTTCCTACACCTGATTTCCAGTTTTACTATGACTTATCCTTTTTGTAAGTTTATCTATGGTTCTCGGTTCTATGCAGATCTTCCCGAGGCAAATGAAACAACTGGTTATATTTTTATTCACGCAGAGGGTGGACTAAATCAGCAAAGAATCGCTGTATGTACTTTCTACAAAACCCTCTAATAAAGGCTATTGGGTGAATCGGTTACTTTTGTATGCATCAAAGTAAAATGTAAATCTGTAAAGTTACAATCATATGCCGCCTCACAAATCTTCTGCGTAGTAGTGATTGGCAATGATGTTGATGCGGCTAAAAGGATGTCAAGTACTAACTTTTCAATGATGTCTATGCATGTAGATATGCAATGCAGTTGCTGTGGCCAAAATCATGAATGCTACTCTCATTCTGCCTGTGTTGAAGCAAGATCAGATATGGAAGGACCAAACGTGAGTTATCTTCACACTTTACTAGTAAACCTTCATGTAGGTCAAATAAAAGCTTTGTTAATTGAAGATCATCAGTGTTGATATACATAATATATTGCAAGGAAGATTGTGTATTTCAATGTTGTTATTTTTACAAAAGTACCATGTGTTCTTTTATATATTCATTAAACTTGTACTCGTAATAAGCATGTGTATATAAAACCTACGATATGCAAATTTCAAATATATTTTGATGTTTACTATCAACATTTGAAGTGAGCTTCCATTTCGTGCATGTTGCATGATATCATATCATGCTTATGTCTGCACACCCCAAATATTTTGCCTGTTCTTGAATTCCAATTTGTTTATGAGGTTAACATGTATATATATTTTTTACAGAAAATTTGAGGACATATTTGATGTGGACCATTTTATTGACTACTTGAAGGATGATGTGCGTATTGTGCGCGATATTCCATCATGGTTTACGGACAAATCAGAGCTGTTCACAAGCATAAGGTTCTCTCTCATTCTTTTTCTACGTGTGCACTTGCATTTGAACATATTATCAGAAAGGAACCTATATCTTATGTTTTTTTTTCAAACCGTTAAAATCAATAGTGGAACAGATTGGAACATACCCAAATTGTATTTTTAGTGCAAAAAACCTTTTAAATGGTTTATTCAAAAAGAGCAATTTTCTTAAAATTATATACTTTTTTGAAAGTTTAATCACATTTGATTTTAGATATTTTATAAGGTTTCTAAGTTTTGTGTTAAATCATGATAGACGGACAGTGAAAAACATCCCCAAATATGCACCCGCACAATTTTACATTGACAACGTCTTGCCCCGGATTAAAGAGAAGAAGATAATGGCATTAAAGCCTTTTGTAGATCGACTGGGGTATGTTGTGGCTTTTTGTCTTGCAGTTATTTGAAATTTGTTTCATTGTTAATCTAAAGATTGTATATGTGTTTGATTTTGTACAGATACGACAACGTCCCTCAAGAAATCAACAGGTTAAGGTGCAGGGTTAACTATCATGCTCTCAAGTTTCTTCCTGAGATAGATGAAATGGCTGATCAGCTTGTTGCAAGGATGAGAAATCGAACTGGCGGTCCAAATCCTTTTATGTAAGTCTTGTTATTGGGACCAAGTGTTTGGATAAACATATACTGCCTATGGTTGTTTTATATTTTAGGGGTTAACTAATTATTTTCATATCAACTTTAACAAAATTAATCCCTTAAGGTTAGGATACAATGAACTATTTACCCATTTCCGAACAAATAGAGGGACTTTTACTTTCGTTTCACAAAAGCTCTCCCTTTTTCAAAATAATGTATTTTCTAGCCATTTTATCTATTACTTTCGTAAACAATCTGAGTTGCCAAACCATTGAACATCTTATTATCTGAATATAACAACTTCAAACAATAAGAGCACATCCAAATACTATTCTAACTTGTTTTATTACAACTGCTATATGATTCTAATAATTAAATATCATGTAACACTTAACAAGCATCACTGCCTTAAATTTTGGAGCTATATGTATGTGATTGTTAGTGTTACTTCCAACTCCCTAAAGAATTGCAACAATGTCTTCTTTTACAGGGCTCTTCATCTTCGATTTGAGAAAGGTATGGTTGGACTTTCATTTTGTGACTTTGTGGGGACCAGAGCAGAGAAAGCTTTGATGGCATTATACAGGTTAAAAGAATGGCCTAGGCGTTTTAAGGTTAGATGTCATTCTAAAATTATGGGATTAAAAACTTGTTTAGATTTTTGATCTATTTTATGTGAGATTCAACTTGTAATGACCTGCATTCTGTTTTGCTACAAATGCATAAAGTACCTAATCCGTCTTTCCTGTTGAAACATGCAATTCCTGGAAACAGTTGCTAGAGGTGGCAATATGGATGAGTCTGGTGGGTTGGGTTATGGGTCCAAATGGGCAAGTTTTTAGTGCGTGTCCAAATGGAGTGGGTTGGTTTGGCTGACCCATTAACACTTCGGACCTTTTTTTTTTTGAATTTTAATAAAGTGGTTTAGGAGTTGAGCATTTTTTGGATAACACCGACCTCTGGTTGACTAAATCTACGTCCAAATTCACTGTTGCACTTCAGGTGACTTTCGACCGTTACCCATTTTTTATTTAGCTAAGTTTTAAACCTGTTTGGCATATTGGATGTAAAATACACTCCAAATCAACCCGTTTTAGGAAAATGGATCATCACTACCACCTCTATCAGGTAAATGCTCTAGAAAGTTTGTTGGTGCTTGTTGCTATGATATTATGATGCTGAAATTAGAAGTTCTATTAAATGGAATTGGATTAACAGAAGGTTTTTCTGATCTAATGCAGGATGGTTCACATTTGTGGCCACTTGCCCTGCAGAAAAGGAAAGAAGGAAGATGTCCTCTCGAGCCTGGGGAAGTGGCTGTGATGCTGCGAGCAATGGGCTATCCAAAAGAAACTCAAATATATGTTGCTTCTGGGCAGGTATATGGTGGTCAGAACCGAATGGCACCACTTAGGAACATGTTCCCTAATCTGGTAAGGACCTTTCATCAATCTTACACAAGAGGAGTAGCAAAAAGGGGCAGGTAGTTCAGGTTGGGTTGACCATGGGTCAAGGGAATCGGGTTTGGTTGACCTGCTAACCACATTTTGTCCAACTTATTAAAAACTTGACTGTAAGTTATGAATGGGTTACAATTAAAAGGGCAAACTGAACAAAAATGTTATGTGCTATTCACATTTTAATGAATATGCAAAGTACCTTTTATTAACCATTTAATGCAAGATACTTGCCATTTATTACCAAAGGATGCAAGTCCTTGCGTCAAATGGTATTTTAATGTTTAGTACTCCCTTCGTCCCAAAATATAGTTTTCCACAAACGAAAAAAACACATTTTGAGATAAGTAACATCCAACGCAGATAAGGGTAAGAAACCAATCAACTTAAGAATTTGCAAATTACATGTTGAATGATAAGGGTTATTAGGGTAGTGTATTATAACTGTCCATTTCTGAAAGTTGACAGCTATTTTGAGACAAATTAAAGTAATGTGGACGGTAATTTGGGGATGCAGAGAGTTTTTTTTATGAAGTAGTAAAATGATAAGTGGCATCAAATGGTTAAGAAGCTATGTTGGCATGTTGCATCAAATGAATATGCAGAGGGTTTTTTTTCACTTTCGCATGTTGCGTTTATTCCCATTTATAATACATGTTGCATAAATTGGTAAATGTTTGTCACTTTGTCCACAGAAAAACAATCCTAGATCTGTTAAGTACTGCAGAAATTAATTAGCTGAATTAACTCATTTAGGTACGAATTATGATACGAATGTTAAGTATAAGGGGTCAAAGAGTAAACCTCCTATTTTATTTGTCTTTCTAGAAGGGGTGTTAATGTCAATTCTAAAAGTGGCTGAGAGTTTGTTAGGAATAGAAGGTTATATGTAGGAGAGCTTGTTAGGGAGGGGGTAGACAATAAATACGTTTGTTATAATTCTGTTGGGCTCCATTCTTGGAGAAGGGGTTTCCCCTGGTTTTGGTGTGTTCTTATCTTTTTCATTAATCAAAGATAGCTCTCTTACAATTCCATTTTTATCCCAATTCTGGGCTCTGTTCTTAATTCATCACCATCATCTATCAAATTAACTTGGTAAAGTTTCAAGTTTTAATGGTACGGGTAATTAAGGGTAAAATGGGGAAAAGCTAGTACATTAAAACTATCCATTTTTGAAAGTGTACAACTGTTTTAATTAGCTGAAATGCTGAATGCTGATTTTTTACTGCATATAAGATGCCAAACAACATGAAAAAGTTGCAGATTTCATGATAAAGGTAAAATGGGAAAAAGCAGTATACTATTAACTTCTTTTTGAACAACTTTTAATCTACTATTAATCACCTATACCTGCATCTTGCAGATTTGAACCCTTGACCTCTTGGATAGGGTAGGCACCTTACCACCATGATATTTTCTTAGGGACTAGTGTATTATAACTACCCATTTTTTATAGGTGGACAATTATTTTGAGACAAATTAAAATATAATTGTGGACAATAATATGGGAATGGAGAGAGTTTGTTGCATTAAATGCTAAAAAAATGCCAAGTATGTTACATTAACTTGTTAAGAAAGTTTGTTGCACATAATGGTAAACAGTGGATAGCGCATGGCATTTGCTTGCAGTTTGCCCATTATAAAACGATACTATCCCGATAATAATTTAAATTAAGTAATTAAATGATTTAGAGTTCCGGTTTGCATTAACAGTAGACTTTAGATGGCGCATACCATTCCTCTTTTACGGTTTTACCTAAGATTATTGATTTGACCCATTTGATCTGTTTGAGATAAAAGAAAACCCAAATCGACCCTAATTATATTTTTCAATATATCTGATTTTGATGCTGGTTTGTAACAGGTAACAAAAGAGGAATTAACAACAAAAGACGAATTAGACAGCTTCAGAAAACATGTCACAAGCTTGGCTGCCTTAGATTTCTTGGTATGCTTAAAATCAGACGTATTTGTAATGACCCATGGAGGCAACTTTGCAAAACTAATAATCGGTGCAAGACGGTACATGGGCCACCGCCAAAAATCCATAAAGCCTGATAAAGGCCTGCTTTCCAAATCGTTAGGAGACCCTTACATGGGTTGGGCTACCTTTGTTGAAGACGTTGTCATAACCCACCAGACCCGAACTGGACTTCCAGAAGCAACATTTCCCAATTACGATATATGGGAGAACCCTTTAACACCTTGCATGTGCAAAGCTTGATTATCGTGTTGATTTTCTTCTAAACGTTAGATCTTGATCTTTATTGAGTATTCGAGTTTTTAACTACAATCTGAAATGTAAATCGATGCTATCAGTGCACATATAAGGATAAGAAGATGCTAAGAGCTCCATAATGGTCAGTGATGCTTGTGTACATTGAAGTAGGGAAGAGTGAAAAGGAGATTAATCTGGGGGTAACCTTTTGAGCTGACCATTGTTATGTAAGAACGTCAAAAGCTTTATAGTTTGCAAGAACCAGTAATTTTGGATGCATTATGCAAATGCGAAAAACAAACGCTTCTTACTTTGCAGCTTTTGTTCAAAATCATTTGTTCTTGTAAATCATTTGTGTAGAGAATGAACAAGTATGGTAAGTTTAAAAGGTTGGTCATCGGTGTTGTATCTTGGATTTGTATGTTGGACAAACCGGTGGTTGTGAATTGTTTTTGTGTAGGTGCATCGAGTTATTTGATTTGAATTTGGTATTTAAATGTGAAAATATTCAATTTATTAGATATTAGGGTTTATTTTCTTTTAAGTTTTGACAATCAACCGAGCTATAAACCAAATCCGATGAGTTAAACTTTTAGAACCTCGCTGAACAAGGCTCAAGCTCAAGTTTTCAAGTCTTTAAAATTCAAGCCGAGCCGATTAGCTAGTTAAAAAAGGTCATAAAAGTTCTCTGTAGTTCTTCCACGAAAAATAATACATACATGTCTCATTATAAAATAAAGTAGTTATTTTAATATTAATAATGTAATATATATAACATAATATATGGTAGTTATTCTTTTCGTTTAAAAAGGAACAAATAACAACCACAACTTGGTAGAATAGAACCTCGATATCAGCCTGGAATATTCTTTTGCCTCCCATAGTTTTCTTATTATTTTAAAATTCCCTTAATAAAAGTTATAGTTTAAACATTCTAGTATTTACAAGTGCTATTATTAATTTAGAGTTAATTACACAAACATCCCTATGGTTTAGCACAAATCCCAAGTTTGGGTACTAACTTTTTTTAGTAACAAGTTTTGTGATTTAATTTTGTAACAAGTTTGAAACCTAAGGCCAACTTTCGTTAATATTTTATTAAATTTATATAAATTGATTAAATGCCATTATATAATTATATGGGCCATTTATATAATTAGCTCAATTTTAATTTGAGGGACTATTTTTGTAACTTACTAAAGTAGAATGAAAAAAAATTAACACAAACCATCATCATCATCTCTAAACTTTTACAACGACATTTTCAAAATCATGTGACCAAAGGTTCACGTCACTGTCACAACCACAGCTGATGACACCTAAACACCATCCACCACTCGTTTCCACATATCCACCTACCTAATTGGCGTTTGACAACCCAATTGCCTATATTGTCACTGATCACCAAGCTCAATAGAAAATCGAAAGGTGATTTGGTATTGCTCAATGGGTTATGACATCATCATTAGATTCACATGACATCATCATGCTCGTATGGTTCGATTCTTATGATTAGGGTTTGTGTTGGTGTCAGTATAATCAGATCAAATCAAAAGTGACAGGTAGAGTCGATTGTTGCTTATGTTATCAGTTAAGGGAAAATGATGCGAAATTTTGGGGGTACCATGTTGAAAATCGAAAGTTAGTGCGGGGTTGGGGTTGGGGGGGGATAAGCGTCGGATGGTTAACCGGTGATAGGTAGTAAAAATGGGTGGTAGTTTTGTTTTGATTTTGAGTAATTTTTACAATTGGTCATGTGGTTTCATCTAATTTGTCGGATGGTGTTAACCGGTGATAGGTAGTAAAAATGAATGTTGGTTAGTTCTAGGGTTAACACATGGCATAGCCCATATTTGGGAAGAAGTTACTTTTCAAAAGTTAATCTTATTAACTGTTATGTTAAGAGTAACTTATTAACTCTTTAAAATTAATTTTTTAAATTTTTTATAAACATACTTATTACTATTACTATTAAAAGTTTTGGTCGGTGTTTTTTTTTTTTT
>BJCN01321975.1:5203-15808 GCA_018326445.1 Flaveria brownii
ATTAGACTTTCTTGCTCAAACATGAGCATCAAGATCTCTTATTGGTGCAAATATATGTGGATGACATTATATTTGGATCAATAAACAAGAGATTATATGAAGAGATTGAAGCATTGATGAAATCAAAGTTTTAGATTAGTTCTATGGGAGAGTTAACATTCTTCCTTGGATTGCAAGTTCATCAAAAACCAGATGGTATTTTCATCAATCAAGAGAAGTATATTCATCAAATACTGAAGAAATACTATCTTGTTGATACATCTTCATGCAAAACACTATTATCAACCATTGATAAAATTGTACCTGATCCTAAAGGGAAGTCTATAGATCAAAGATTATATAAATGAATGATAGGATCATTAATGTACTTAACTACAAGCAGACCTACCATTATGTTTGTTGTTTGTGTTTGTGCTAGGTACCAATCAGATCTAAAGGAATCATATATGAATGCTGTCAAGAGGATATTCAGATATCTTAAAGGAAAGCCAGCTCTTAGGTTTTGGTATCCTAAAGAAGGAGAATTAAACCTTTACTCCTATTCAGATAGTGGTTTTGTAGGATGTAACAATAATAGAAAATCCACAACAGGTGGATGTCAATTCATAGGATAAAGGCTTGTTTCTTAGCAGTGCAAGAAACAAACAAATGTTTCAGCGTCCACAGCTGAAGCTGAATACATAGCTGCGTCAGCTGGTTGCTCTTAAGTTTTATGGTTGCAAAACCAGTTACTTGATTATGGGTACAATTTCCTTCAAACACCAATTCATAGAGATAACATAGTTGTTATGTTTATCACTGCTGGAACATCCGTCACCACAAGGTCCATCATTTAACATGACTTTCGTTAACTATTTGTGAGGACATCATACTTGTTTGGTTTTCTTTTACAGTCGTGATACCATTATTTGCAACCTTATCACCCAAAAAGCTTACGGGTATCACCACCGACATCACTAACTATATTATGTTATATAATATAAACATCATTAATAACAACATATTCAAGATACAAACAACATTAAATACTTCCCTATATTTAAAATAACGCACGTGTTTACGTCGTTATCAACCGAAAGAAGTTTGGGGACTCGGGGGCTAAGTGTAGGGACTAAACTTAACAAATTACTAAACTAGGCTGGGTATAAATACCCCACACCATCCTTTAGCCTTCACATTCTCTTCTTCTTCTTCCTGATCTTCTCCTTCATCTCTCTTCTTCATCCTTGCACCTAGAACCACCCCGTTTTCTTCGTGTTTTCACCATTTAGACTACTACCACAGCTTAGACATCACGTTTAAAGCAGGTAGATGACCTCGGTTGTCCATTTTTGCTTATTTTACAGCTTCGATTTTTAGGGTTTCAGGTGCTCGGGATTCAACCCGAGCACAAGAGGTCATGGGGGTGCGTGTGTAGCCTTTTTTAGTATGCTTCTTACTTAGAGATGTTAGATGAGTGTTTCTGGAGGTTCTTGATGTGTGAAACTCGTGCCCGTAGCAGCTGGACGCTGCTCTGCACTTCAGCAGTCGCGAACTTACTGTTCAGGCGACTGGGTCTTTCAGGCGACTGAGTCGTGAGACTGAGTGAGTCGTGCGACTGAGTCCATGCGTCTGAGTCTATCGTGCGACTGAGTGGTGCGACTGGGGTGAGTCGTGCGACTGAGTCCATGTGTATGTGCGTTCCGTGCGAATGAACGCATGCGATTAAGAGTGTGTGCGATTGAGTCAATACGGATGAATGTGTGCGACTGTGTGTATCACGCGATTGAAGGTCCAGTCGCACGAATGAGGGTTCAGTCGTGCGAATGAAGCTGATTCGCACGACTGAGAGTTGATTCGTGCGAATGAAGTGTCCAGTCGTGCGTCTACTCTTGTCGTGCAAATGGAATCATTATGTGTGAAGTCTTCCTGTGTGTGGTGTGTTGTCGTGTGATGTTAAGGTGACATCGACACGGTTGGCATTGCTAATGACGATCTTTAAGATTAATACTACTGCACTTATTAATGTTATATCAAAATCCAATCAACTTAACATTTTGCAATTAGTAACAAACGATTTATAACACAAGTACTTAACGAATACTTCTCTGAAAACAATAACACTTTTACACAAATATAATCTACAATGGCAACGCTTCCAGTACTCGAATCTACATAAGATCTATCATGTGTGTTTGTATACAAGTGTTACCCACGACCGAACCGATATGCCCCGACTCAACTAAACAATATTATTAACAGCAGGCATATCATTAATGCTTAATATAACTGTTAATAGGTGAATGATTGTTCATACATACAAGTTTGGGAAGTTATATCATACATACAAGTTTGGAGAGTTCATCATACATACTTACCACTTAACTGTGAGTTTCGTGTCCCCTTTTAACACTTATATAACGTTTAAACATTTCAAAATTTAGGGGAAAAGAATGCTCGTTTACTTAACATATTTTCAAGCACTTTCCCTAGTGGACGCCTGCTGCAACATTTATGGTTAACTTATCTTGCTTATCTTGTTGAATGATGCTATTATGACTCTTGACTCTATGCTATGTCGCTACCTTGTATATTACTTGGTGGCTTTACATTACTATGCACTATTACTTGATGCTATGTGTTGTATGATGTTACTTGTGAATGCTATTGACCTTGGATGCTCTCGGCGGTGTGGTTCTTCTTTGTGGGTCTACTTAGTGGTTCTTCTTTGTCGAGCATCCATTACAACCATTAATCCCGGTAATGGGACCTAAGGATTGGTTTGGTTGTAACCTATTACGTATGCCTTTCGTGGATCTTGCTACGTCATGTGAAACTTGTCTTTCAATACAACCATTAGTTCCGGTAATGGGGCCTAAGGTTTGGTTTGGTTGTAAGCTATTACGTATGCGCTTTGTGGATCTTGCTACGTCATATTAAATCTATTATGCTATGGAAAATCTTTCATTACAACCCTTAATTCCAGCAATGGGACCTAAGGATTGGCTTGGTTGTAATCTATACGTATGCACTGTGTGGATCTTGCTACGTCGTGTGAAACTTATGGGATGCTTTCTTTACAGCCATCAATTCCCGTGTGGAACTGATGATAAGGTTTGGTTGTAGCTATCTATATCTTGCAAAACCGCTTACACATAAGTGTAATGATAGTAACTTTTATTAAACTTACAAGTTGTTTTCATCTTAACATCTTTCTTTATTACTTGAAACCTGCGAAGCTCACCAACAATTATGTTGACCGTTTTGAGCATATATTTTCAGGTGATCAAGGAAATTAAAGTTCTAGGAGTGCTGCCTTTTAGTGGAGACCCTAGCATGCATTTTTGAGAATGAACATACATGATGAACAATTCTTTTGTACATTGTTGCAGTCAACTAAACAATTAACATTCTTTTGGAACACTTGTTCCCGGGTTGTGTGAATTTACACTACAAACTATCATCTATGTTTATGTGATCATTTTATTTTGTGCTTATGGCTATGCTGTCGTGAACATTGACTGAACGGGACACAAGTCTCCATTTGTGTTTGGGTGTCGTCGTGACACGCTTGTCATCATACTTACATTGCTTCTCTAACGTATACCATGTGTTATGACGATCCCGTCTAGCTCGCATCCCCGTGTTTCCGCTATCAGTGGGGGTGTGACAACTGCTAACCCATTGTAATATAGTAAAACAAAACAAATAGAGATAAGATGTCATTTTCCAAGAGATTGCTCAGAAAAGGGTTTGATCAAGTTGATCGAAGTGGATACCAAAAATCAGCTTGCTGATTTATTCGCTAAAGCCTTTGATTTAGTAAGATTTAATTTTTTAATTGAATCATTCGGCATGATCAACTTAGATTAACTATCTCTTCATCATTACTGAAAGCATGATCTATCCTCATGAAAAAGCCAAAAACATTCATAAAACCAATAAAAATACAAAAAGAATGTATTGTTTATATGTTTTTCTATTCCTAGCTTTTATATATTTGGAAATGATAGTATACTATGACTTTGTTTACTTTCCTCAACCTTAATCTTACAAAAAGACTGATTAGATGTGCTTTGACGTGTGAGTAGGTTTAGCTTGAGTAGAACATAGACACATGCATGCCAAACTTATTGCCTAGATGACTGATTATGGGTTATTCCAGTTTGAGGAACAATCAAGTGAGTCTTATCCTGATGTGACCATCTTACTCATCCAAACACACTATGTTTTGACTAATAATTTCTATCTTTGCAATTCATTTTCCCTCTGTTTTGTGTAAGCAAAGACCTGGGATTATGAACACCTTTCTTTATGCATATAAACAACCAGTGATATGATTGTGATCATCATCATCCGTCTGTTTTGTGTAAACAAAGACCTGGGTTAAAGGCACCTCTTTTTATATGAGTAAAGACCTGGTAACCTGAGGATGATCATACATCAAGCTCTAGACGAATCCAATGTGATCAACTGTATATTAAATTAAAAGAGCTTACACAACAATTTGTATTAATAAGATTTCACAGAAATCTTAAGATAGAACTTATATTTAAAGGAACATAGTTTTAAGTGTGAAAAAGTGATAAGTTGACTCATAAACGGAGGACAACCTCTAATGTGAATTGAATGTGGAGTCCATATTAGTCTATCTCTAATCAAGACCAAAACATGATAATCAGCATGTCTAGTTGAACATATACTATTGTTTGAATTTAAGTGGATCAATATACTTGCAATAAGCACTAGATCACTATCAACTTCACATAAACTAAAACCATGAGCAGGTAACTTAGTGTCATAGTATTATCCTATTTTCAAATGCCTATACATATAATTAAGTTATATTTATTTTTGTTAATTAAAATAATGTGGGAGATCATTGCTTTTCAAGCTATTCTCTACTTAAATTTATGCCAACAATTTCATTATTAAGCACAAATTTAGGGGGAGTAGTAATACTCAGCATGAAAAATGAGTTAAACAAATACATTGAAGGAAATTGAATCTTGAGCAACTACTTTGGCTGTTGGATATATGCTTTGTGAAAATCTCTGCACAGTTGTCAATGGAACAAGTCTCCAATGGTTCAACAGCAAAACAGGATCTAATAACATATTAGAATCATACATCAAAAAGGATAATTTATTATCCTTCAACAGAAGTTATAGTGTAATATTGTTTTTCAGTAGATGCTACAGTGTAAAAGTTAACCAAGTTAAAATTTGACCATTCATAGGTTGATAACACATGGATGTGAACATTTTAACAAAGTATATTTGATTTCTGTAGATCGGTAACCTATGGACATACAAATTGTACTTCCATAGTAGTTCAAGAAGTTAAGGCTGTCATCCGTAGATTTCCTCCGGAAGATTTATTTTCCTTCGGAAGATTTATTTTCCTACAGAGAACTTCATTTCCTATGGAAGACTTAATTTCCTTCACAAGCTTTAACTTCCTTCGAAAGACTTAATTTCCTACAGAAGACTTAATGTCCTGCGGAAGAGTAGATTTCCGTCGAAAGATTTACTTTCCTTCGGAAGATTTATTTTCCAACGGAAGACTTCATTTCTACGGAAGCTTTAATCTACTATAGAAGATGTAATATCTGCGGAAACAAAAAAATTACCATGAAAGGGTAATAAGGTTTGAGGGTCCCATAATATTAAAAGGTTGTTAATTATGTTTATGAAAAAGTGTATAAAAGATACATTGGACTTGTCGGTTTCATTTACTTTCCACATAACACTTTTATGACCTAGAAAAACGCTCGCAAAATCTTTAAACCCTTCTTCCGCCGATATTCAAATTACAACTCCAAAACAATAAATCATTCAGCCGCTTAAACTTTTGCTCATCATACGAACATTATCAGCAAGGTAAATCATTGATTATAACTTCAATATCGTAGATTACTGCTGAAATGTCATCGAAGTTCTTGAACTTATTAAAATCTAAGATCTTTGATTTCAAGCCTAAATTCATAAATCATTGTTTTATGATATTCTTGTGTATTGCAGATGCCTAATCGATTCACAAAGGAGCATAATGTATGTGCTTTCCTAAATCCGAATGACCCTGTCCCTAACGGATGCACAAAGATTTTCCGATACCTAAGGCGATCGAGGGTATTCTATGCCTTAATTGCTGAACCAGTGATCAATCAAACTCTTGTGATAGATTTCTGGAATACTGCAAGAGTAGCTGAGGAGAATGGTGAATGAGTTATCTATGCTTCGATTAGGCATGAAGTTTTGAGAGTGGATGAACAAATCATTAGAAGGGTGTTGGAGCTTGGTGAATAAGAAGCAGGTCACCTTGATGTATTCGATCATGAATACATTCAGAAGATGTTTGATCTTTTAGGACATGGTGGAGATTACAGGAATGGGGAAATCAAGAAAGGGAGATTGTCCAAGCCTTATAGATGCCTGTGTCATACATATCTAACATGTATGTCAAATAGGAAGTCTGGATTGGATAGATTTTCAAGGCACGTCTCCTTTGGGATCATTGGAATATTTGAAGGAAGGGCGTACAATTATTCTAAGTACATTCTATATGACTCTGTGATCATATAGAAGTGCAAAAGGCTAACAAGATGTACATGTCCTCAAGATTTCTTCAGCTGATTATCAATGAATCCCTGTCACAGAAAGAGAGGGAATGTGATGTGTTTGTTCAAGCAAACTTAGGACGATCTGTGCTAAAGAAGATCAGTGGAAGATTTGAAGGGGAGGAAATAGAGATGTTCCCTCATGTGGTGGATGCCAATGCTGATATTCCTCAAGAGTTGATCTTTATAGAAGATCAAGAACAAGTTGAAGAGTCCTTTGCTCAGACTGAACAAGATTCACATTCACCACCATAATCTCGTATAATTAATCAACCACCATCACCACCTTCTCAACAACCATCACCACCTACTTAACAACCTTCACCACCTGAAGAACAACACCACAAACACAACACATACAATCCATCTCACCCAATCAATCGCAATCACAATCATCCACTAACACTACTCCACCAGAACCTCTTTCTCCCAATCAACCATCACCTCAACAAGAACAACCTCAAAGCCCAATCTCCCCCGTGGTTGAATCCAACCTAGTATCTGAAAGTAACACTCCTACTAAAGTGATGAACGTAGAAGAAGAGTGTGATGAAGTACAAGGTGATGCTACTGAAGAACTGAATTTAAAGGGTGAAAATGAGGAAGAACAAGAGGTAGATCAAGTGGTACATCATGATGAGCCTCAGAATGAAAATGAAGATCAGCTTGTTGATATTATTGCTTATCATGAAGATGATCTGGATGAAGAAGAGATTGATGTCAGTAAGAGTTTACTTATGGAAAAATACAACAAACTAACCATCAAATATATCAAGAGAAAGGAGAGACTGAGGAAGATAGAGGAGGAGATGAAAGATAAGGATGTGATTTTAATTCTTCAAGAAGAATCTACACAAAGACTGAGAGAGGATGCTCAAACAGATCGTGAAGTGATATCCTCCTTATATAAACCGGAAAGAGAGTTAAAAGAAGCGGTGGAGATAGAGAAAACAGAGAAGGACCAGAGTGTCTTAGAGATGAAAAATGCTAAAGTCACCATTTCTAAGCAAGCTGAACTTCTAACAGCTAAAGATGATGAGATTAAGAGGTTGAGAACACGAATCAGTGAGCTTGAAACTGCCCAAACTGCTCAACTAGTAATACATGCTGCAACTAAACAATCATCATCAAAAGTTGTTCAAGCTCAACAACAGACCCCTCTTGTAACACCTGAAATTCTTGTCAAAATAAAATAAAAGAAAAATGTAATAAGAAAAGGAAAGAAAAGAAAAGAATAAAGAAAGAAAAGTGAAATAATCCAAGTCAAGGGGTTAAAGTTGCCCAAGAGGCAAACTTTAATATTATTATGTTTAAAAGGTGGAATGGCCACCCACTACTTTCTTCACAAACTACTGTCAATTTCTTAGAGAGAGAGAGCGAGCAGAGTTCCATCGGTTTTCTAGAGAGAATGGGAAGAAGATCGAATGAAAGGTGAGTTTTCTTGTGTTTTACAAGGTTTCAACCAAATTCACAGCTTGGGCCAAGCCTTATGTGCTTGGGTTTGTGTGTTCTTAGTGTGTATAGATGTTAGAACATTAAGAGTGCTTGAATTTGAAGAAGTTTGTTAGGACCGTGTACATATGGAGTACTAACTGATAATGCGTGAAACCAGATCAAATAGTGCGGAATCCTATTTGATTGGTGATCCAATCAGTAAGAACGATAATCTGATCAATCCTACGATGAAACAAGCATTAAGAACAAACAAGAATTGATCAGAAACGAACTATGAACTTGGAATAATGAACAGGAACGCTCTGGACGGGTAGGGTACGCAAGTAGTCGAAGTGTTCTATTTTTCCACGAATTACGTGGTATTTATAGGTTTCCTGTCTCCAGTCGCGCGACTGAACCATTAGCATGGTTCAGTCATGCGACTGAATCATGCGATTGACTCATACGCATGACTGAAGGTTCAGTCGTACGACTGAGTCAGTCTTATGTTTCAATTGTACGACTGATCCAATCTCCTGGTTTAGTCGTGCGACTGGTCCATAAGCATGATGAATTCATGCGTATGGTCCATTAGCATGGGCCATTAGCATGAACTATCAAACAACATCAAACCTATATAGTTAGTTCATACATGATAATCAAAATATAAATCAAACATCACAATGCACTTTATAACATTCATTCAATTCATTTCATCAATTACACATGTGTAAGACATGAAAGACTTTCACATTCAAGCTCATAAACTAGGTACATTAACATGTATCAACATACTCCCCCTTGGACCAAGTTTCCTCTATTGTATAACACTCTTTATATGTTCTTCAAATTTCTTGTACTTCTCCTATTTTGTAACTTATGCATGTATTTCAAATACAAAGAAGAGTCGTATAACGTTCTAGAATTGGAAGGCTTGTATAATATCTTGCACATCATAGAATAATGGCCACTTGTATAGTGTGTAAACATCTCCGGCAGACAAGTTTGTTAGCCACATAGGGTCGAATACCCGAATAGTTTCCATTTTTCCTGCTCGATTTAGAACTATGACCGCTTCGCCTGTTCTCCAATCATAATACCACCATTTGAAGTGTGGAGTGAAGTCCTGTGGCATTTCCCTTAAGGGAATCTTGGACATTGTGCACGGAGGACTCAACTTCAGCACCACTTTAGGCTTTCCAGAAATGGGATTTACTTCAGACCTATGAATATATCTTGTCGGTTGTTGAGTTTTGAAGTTTACCAACCTAGTGTCGTATTCTTTCTTTAATGCCGCCTCAAACCAACCTGTTGGAGCATATATTGTCATAAATAGTGTGTCTGTCGCTTAACGAATAGTATAGGCTTAATTTATTACACCTGATATGTTGTAAACACATGAAACTAGGTCATTCGCAGGAGCATATGCGAATGAGACTCAGTCGTACGACTGAGCCATGCTAATGGACCAGTCGTGCGACTAAGAGATGCGATTGGGGCATTCATAAGACTGAACCATAAGAATGGTCCAGTCGTACGATTGAACCATACGCATGGTCCAGTCGGACGATTGAACCATACGCATGGTCCACTCGCACGAATGGGCCCAGTCACATCTAATATAGGCCGAGGCCTATATATACCAGTTTCAATGTGTAGAAACCTAAGGGTTTTAGAGGGTTTGTGCCTAGGGCCTAGGTGCTACCGGATGAGAGGGGAGATCATGCTCGATCTCCCCTTGCCATAAGTTGTGATTCGTAAGTTGTAATGAGCTTAAAATCGTTATGTTTTATCAATGAAATCATTCGATTATTGTTCGTACTTTTGTTTATCTTTTGGTTTTTGCTGTTATTTATCCTTCCGTCAAGAACACGCTCGGATGTTCATCGATCCAGCGACTTCACACAACCTGACATCTTTCTAGGATCAGCATATAACAGATTTAGGCATGCCAGCTGGTTGAGCTCAAAACCAGATAGAGTCTTCAGATCATGTGGATATCTAAAGTACTCTATTCCCTTCTCCCTCTTAACTGCATAGACGTTAAGATCCTACGCCCACGCGATGATCTTGCCAGACACATTCTGATGACGTTTGACTCTATAAAGCTTTGTGTAGGCAGTCTGCTTTTGAGGCGCGTGCTGGGCTTTCATTTCAGCAAAACAAGCTGCCCATTCAGCCTTCTTTATATCAACTTCAGCATCCGAGGCTTGGGTAGTACTTTCTTCTTTCTCCTTTTCTTTCTCCAGTTCATCCAACTTATCAAAAGTACCACTATCGAATGTTTTTCTCAAATTAGGGATAACATGTCCTACCGGATCAGTGTACTGAGGATAGTGATCAGCAGTGACATCCTCTATCTTGATTTCATCAACAATTTGAAGCTCATCGTCACTTGCCACATCAACTGTAGGAGCATCTTTGACCAACTCGTCTAGATTCAGCCTGAAGATCTCAGCCAGCTGCTCATCCGACAGGTGGTGGATTATCTCTCCTTCCTCTTGCGTGTAGCTAACAGACCGTCTTACTATCCCTTACAAGTCAAGAATCATTGTTAATTGATTCTTAACCTG
>BJCN01321990.1:855-16067 GCA_018326445.1 Flaveria brownii
AAAACACTAGTGAGTGACCAGGTTGTAGAAAAACCTTATCTACAACTCCTGAAGTTGATTAAACAAAATTTCCACCTTCAAATGTGCTAAGCGATAAGGTGTCCAAGCAACATGCATCGCATTAAGTACTAGATTAATCTGAAAGTCCATCTGTTATGAAGGAGGCGATCAAGCCAAATCCTTCTGGAACATTTCCTGAAATTCTCACAAAACAGTTATGTCGTCTAGCACTTATTCCTCCGCCTTCATGCTCATGATCTGCATCTTGTACACTTCTAATCTCTTTCCATGTATGTCAAGTGTCTCACCGTTCTACAACAGCATGCGAGCAATCTTCTCGCAGAAGATAATCTCAACCCTATTCCCTGATAACCAGTTCATTCCCAAGACCATGTCAAAACTTCCAAGTCTAAATCATATAAGATCTATTCTAAATGCATGATCCTCTACTAGCACAACACAGTCCTAAATTATCTCCCTAATATTTACAAGACTTCTATTAGCCCATTTCATAACACGTATCCTCATAATTGGGGTCAAGTCCAACTTAGTTATAAAAGTCAAAGCCACTATGTCTGAGTCCTGTCGGGCATTATTGACACCAATCCTAAATGCCTTTCTATGAACCGGGTTGCCACATTACCTTGCACTAGGTTAGCACAAGTTGCATGCCATATTTTGAATTGTTCCTTTGTTTTTGATCAACCATTTCACCTTGAATACCATTTAACCTCGTACATGCATTTAGATGATGCTCCTGGCTTCCACACTCATAATGTCAACGTCGAACTCTTGCCAATTTGATTGCATTAGTCTACATAATTAGGTTCACCAGCACCTTTAAGCCCTTGGCTAAGCGCTATAATTTCTATAAATTGAATTACACATAACGTGGCGTCATAGTTGGATGGTGGAGATTGCACTTATTACACGCCAGAAAAGTGTCGGCATAGTCCTTTGTTACGAGCATGACAGCCACATATCCTTTCACGACCTTATCCTTCTTGTCCATTCAAACACCATCTATCTTACTCGATTCCCTAACATCCTTCTTGATCTTCCTAGCTTTCTCGAATCTCTAATAGGAACCATCTCATCAGCCAAAGTACATGTCTTCAGTATCGCACTCTAAACGGTTGGGGATGCAGCAGCAGCCATCATTCCATGACTATGGAACCAACCCTCTGATACGCTTTTAACTTTATTTGACTTACGTGTCACATTTGTGGTACCAGCTTTTCCAGCTTATGGAATTGGTAGGTATGGGCGTCAGACCACATCCTACCATTGCATGATTCTAAGACACAAGATCTAACTTTTCCATCTAGTCCACAAGGTAGCACTCCTCAGTTACCAATCCTAGCTCATCCAAAGTCACAGCCATTACAGCCTTCATACCTCGAACTAGTGTTTGGGCATTCTACTACCTTAGTTCTCCGCCCACCGATGAACAGACAACACAGTTTAGCTTTTGATTCTTAGCAAAGATCTCGATTTCCACATCCGTTCCAAATTTCTCAATGCAACAAGTCAGGGCTATTGCTCCAACTTTCCCATAATACTACTCTTTTGTGTACGTACAACCAATCCTGCCTCCACTACCATTTCCTTCCCTATTATCAGTAACCATGTCCAACTCCAAACCGCTAGGATCATCACATAGCCCAATTCAAGCATATCCTTAGTATACCGAAGATGTTTATATATAGGGTTCCCCGTAGCGTTCCCACCACACCAACGACATACCAAGAATGACACTTATACTGTTAAACATGACATCCACTTATTCCACCAAGCGTAATGCTGGAACATCCAAATGTCTAATGCCCCAAGTCTTAAGATCTCCGAACAAAGCAACATAGGTACAGAGAGTCTCACCTCTGTACTTCAATTCTTCAAAAACCAAGTATATCTTGAACATGTAGTCAATTTTCATGATCACAGAAACAAAAGCGATTTCAACATCGCATAGATACTGAGCTACAATGTCAAGGTATAATTCCCATAAAGGTTCTAGATCGGTTTGTACTTATTCAAGGATAAAGGAGATAGGTGTTTGAACACCATTGATTATAATAAGAATAGTAACTCCAGTGTCCTATGTATAGAATAGAAAAATTTGTACTAACTATGACGTTATCTCATAAAAGGATTTGCTAGATTTCGCATGCACTGCAATTTGTAATTACTTGTGCACCCGTAATGGTAATTTGCTTTGCATGGTCACCTCTAGCTTCTCCTGTCGGAGTCAATGCATCATGTCAAGTACAGAGTGTTATCCATGATTGGAGAATCAAGGATATGGTCGCTAACCAAAGGTTAAGTACCCAAAATTGTACAAAGGAATTGATTAAGAAAGCATTCACTTGGGTAAGGAATAGTCAAAAGAGTCCATTTAGTTTAGTCAAAAATCCAATAACGCAGTCATCTGACCTGAGTACGCCATGGTTCTTATGTGTTGGTGTCATGTCGGCTAGCGTGTTCATCTTCCATGATTCAACTCAAAACATAGGTATCACCAGCAGACACATAAAATAATGTTGGCATAACAACCTAAGTGCTTTAAAAATCTTTATAGCATATAATAATGTTGCCATAACAATCCATACTAAATAATAGTCAAGCACATAAAGAGAGGATTTCCTTACCTAATGGTTTCTTAAGGCACACACAAATGATACAATGACCTAAGATTTTCCAAATACGAACATCACAAATAATACGTAAGACAAGCTAATCAACACAACCGATAATACCCATATAACATTCACATGTATAATTGCGTACATATCCTATTATGCATACTACATGTGGGTACTTAAGTTATAGTCTAGGTCGAATAATCCACCTAATTCTCTATAACCAATGGCTCTGATACCAATCTGTCACACACTCGCTAGAAGCGGAAACACGAGGATGTGACGGACAGGATCATCATAACACGTTAGTGGTCTAAGAGAATGACTAAAGGTATTCTCCATAAATGGGTCATGACGTCGCCCAACATATAGGAACACGTGTCAAGTACAGTCAATTCCAAAACGTCATACCAGAAATGCATAATGTAATCCAAAGTTTCCTTTATAAACAAGGAAGCACAAGTACCAAAACAATCCCAAGTACAAATCTAATAAATTACAATTCAAGAAATCTAACATGTCCAAACAAGTCCCAAAAGTCCCATGAAATGTCTATTGCTCTTAAAGGAGCGGTCTTGTCTAAAGCCCACCGCCAAGCACCTAAGCCTCATTACCTGAAAAGACATGCTCATGATGATCAACATATGTTGGTAAGTTCACAGGTTTATAAGTACAAAAGGCATCGCCGTGAAAGTAGTAAATTAAATAAGTGTGGCGGTAAGAGAGCATAATAGTCATAGAATTTCATAAAAGTCCATTTATGAGTCGAACTCCAACAACCAGATTATATTCACCCAAGGGAAAGTCAGTCTTAGCTAGCATACCAACGATAGGGGTGGGGTGTCAACCCGTTAGTACTAACAATACCTCTCCATGACAGTCCAGTCCAAGTACAGTCCAGTTCAGTCCAAGTACAGTCCAAGTACAGTCCAAGTACATTATACATTTGTAAAAAAAATCTCGATTCCTATGACTCAAACCACACACAAGTTCTTTAAAGCACGACATAGAACAAAACATTGATCAAGCTTTCCCCCAAGAAAAACATAGTTAAAAAGGGGTCGTGAAACTCACCTCAAGCAAACTCTCAAAGTCCACAGTAAGAATGTCATATCACTATAGAACAAAAACACCAAGCAGATTACTAAAGGCCAAGTTGATCTAGTTGGGTGTAGCCCTCGAAGTCCAGTCCTTAATGTCCATTCAGATTGTTATTTTTAGTAAAAATCTATTTTTAAGTCCATTGTTAATATTAGTGTCTCAAGTCTCGTCTCATAATTTAGTTTAATAATTATGTTTTAGATCGTTAACGTCTCTCGATGAACCTTTACCAACCCATTATTAATAAGTTATATATTTTAATTATTTAAAACTTTATACACCTTAAATTTACTTGTCTAACCCACTCATTGTCTTTATTTGATTACTTAGATTCAAATCTTTATTTTTAAGTTTATCAAAATATTTCAGCACATATATCTGATTGCGCATCAGTCTCGTATAAGCTGTTTGGAGATCGAAACGGCAACGAATCGTAGCGTAAAAGGTATCATTTGAAATAGAAGACCTTAAATTAAACTCTAGAAAAGGTTCATCTCCATTGGATAAAATATGAGAAAGTTATGACTCGATGAATACAGACCAACCTGCTGCCCAGATTCGTCAGTTTTGGCCTTCAGTTTTGTTAGCCACGTTTGGAGGACCAAACGATGTCGAAACTACATGAGACCACTTGGGTTAGTTAGAGGACTCATAGAACATGATTTTAGATGCAGTTTTCCTCATTTGGACGCATTATGACCGAGTTATGACCTGTATAATATATCATAATTTTCTAACAGCAAACTGTCAAATTTCTCAACATTGTTAATTGGATTCTAAAACTTGGTTTTTGATCTTTATTGACCAGAATCGATTCCATAACAAGAAAATAATGGTTTTAATAATTAATTGGGATCCAAAAACGTCCATTAAGTCTAGATTTCAAGAGGTTACAATCCCAATTCACAAGATCAATGAAAAATTAAGAACAAAGGCACAAGGGTTTTACCGGTTAGAGAGTCCAACACTCGTAACACCTAGATCTTCACGGTCCAACGTCCATAACAAAGAATACGAAAATATTAGATGATGATTTTGTGTTTAGATGTTAAATATCATCAATATCAAGCTAGAACAAGGAATAGAATCATGAAGAAATGGTTTTTCTTACTGGAAAAACAAGGAGATGAGAAAGGCTTGTTTAGAACATGATCTTGAATGTCTTGATTGTTTCAAAAGTCAACAGAATAGTGGATTGATGTTGATTTTCAATGGGTGTGATGAAGAACAAGAAGAAATTGAGTTGTGGTGGCTAGGGTTTGCAATTAGGGAATGGCTTGGAAAATAAGATTGCAAAAGTGAGAAAACAAGGGGGTATTCCCCCTTGTCTACTAGTTTCGGCTGCAACAAGGGAGGGGAAGGGCCTTCGGGCCCTTGGCCTGTCTCGTCGAATATGTCTTGTCTCGAATCATGTGTCGTCCAATTTTAACATATTTAAATTCTACGAGTTAATATGCTATATAAATTATTTAATTTATATTTTTGAATTAAATTAAGTCAATTTAGTAGACTTTAGGCAAAGCCCACTGATGTCTGATTTTTGTTTGCGTTCTTAACGTAAGGTGTATAATTTTTACCTTTTTTAAGTCTTTAGTCCAATTTTAAGCACAAACCATCGTGCTAAGCCCAAATCAGTAAATGTCCACTATCAACATGTCTAAGGCCCACTAGAACATTTAAAGCCTATAATACATAGCTTAAGAACTTAGTGTGTCTACACGAGTCTAATGCACTATTCTTAGATCAAGTCAACATTATGACCGCTTTCAAGTCAAAGTTCAAATTTAGAACAAAACAAAGTTAAAGAGTCAAAGTCAAAAGTCAAGTCAACGGTCAAAGTCAATGGTCAATACACTTATTTTGGTGACAGATGTCATAGAAGCCCACAAGTCAAAATACTCTATTAACCCCAGAGTAGATATAATTTATAAGGACCTTAGGGAGTACTATTGGTGGCATGGTATGAAGAAAGATACCAGTTCACATGTCAAGAAATACTTAACTTATTTCAAACTGAAAGCTGAACATCAAAAACCATTTGGATTATTACAGTAACCAGAAATCCCACAATAGAAATTAGAACAAATCTTAATGGATTTCATAAAAAAGTTACCAAGAACGTCTAGTGATTATGACTCCATTTGGGTCATTGTCGATCAGTTAACAAAGACCGCGCATTTCCTACCTATCCGAGAGGATTTTTTTAATGGAAAGGTTGGCCAGACTTTATGTAAATAAAGTTATAGCTAGACATGGAATACTTATATCTATTATCTATGATAGAGATAGTTTATTTAATTCTAAGTTTTGGCAATCATTATAAAAGGTCATAGGGACATGTATTGACCTAAGTATGACTTACCATCCACAAACTGATGGTCAAAGCAAGAGAACATTACAAACCTTAGAGGATATGCTCCGAACTTGTGTGGTTGACTTTGGTGGAAGTTGGAATGCCCACCTGCCACTGATTGAATTCTTGTACAACAATAATTACCACACGAGTATCAAGCACACACCAATTGAAGCATTATATGGACGCAAATGTAGATCACCTATATGTTAGACTACGGTTGCCGATAGTTAACTAACTAGTCTAGAGATTATTCAAGAGACTACTGACAAAATCTCTCACATCAAGGATAAAAGATGCAAAAGATCGTAAGAAAAGATACGCGGACAACCATATAAAGCCTTTGGAATTTCAAGTTGGTGAGAGAGTTATGTTAAAAGTATTTCCATGGAAGGGCGTAGTTTATTTTGGTAAAAAGGGTAAACACGCCCCTAGGTATGTCGAACCCTTTGAGATTCTACAACAAATTGGTCTAGTGGTATACAAACTAAAGTTTCCGCAAGAACTTAGTTGTGTAAATGATACATTTCACATCCTAAACTTGAAGAAATGTTTGAATGAAGAATCTTTAATCATATTGCTCGATAAAGTTCGCATAGACGAGAAACTTCACTTCGTCAAAGAACCAATACAAATCATGGATGGAGACATCAAGAAGCTCAAGCGAAGCTATATACCAATTGTTATAGTTAGATAGAACTCAAAAGGAGGTCCAAACCTTACATGGGAAAGTGAGGATCAGATTACACTCAAATACCCCTCCCTATTCAAGAAAACTCTAGTCTCTACCAACTCAAGCTGGATTTCAGGATGAAATTCTTTCTAGCTAGGGGAGACTATAACAACCATGAATTTAACAAGTCTTGATCATGATGCTTATGTAATTTAAATTTCTACAAATGTGTGCTATTAGGGCGTATTTAAGTCAAATTAGGCCAATACAATATTATGCGTGTTGCTCCAAACATCTCTGTAAATTAATTAACATCAAACCCACAAGCGCAAGTCCCTCAAACAACTACTGAAACAATTGAAGTCCATAATCAGCCAGGGAGGTCATCATGATTTTAGAAGGCCAATTAATTTTGATGATTATGTAACCTGCCTTATTGAAGCTGGTCTTGATTTAGGAAAGTGTAGTCCAACCTCTTATAATGAAGCCATTAGTAGTGATCAATCATTTGAATGAAATAAAGATATCATTTATGGGTGTGATTCCATGTAGAAGAATGACGTTAGTGAAGTGGTTGAATTACAAAAAGGTGAAAATCCATATAATGTAAATGGGTTTTTAAAACAAAATTAGACCTGAATGGTAATATAAAACACTAAAAGCACGATAAAGACTATACTCAAAAAGAGGGCATTGATTATTAGGAAACATTCTCACCTATTTCACGAAAATATTCCTTAAGGATCATGATGGTCTTAGTAGCTCACTTTGACTAAAAGTTATATTAAATGGATGTTAAAACCACTTTCCGTAATGGTGAATTACATGAGGATATGTTCATAAGTCAGCCTAAAGGTTTTACACCTAAAGGTCAAGAACACTTAGTCTGTAAGTTAAAGAAATCCATATAAAGTTTAAAACAAGCATCATGTCAATGGTACTTAAAATTCGATAAATTCATAAAGAAACAAGGTTTTATCAAGAATCAAGTGGATCAATGCACTTGCCTCAAAATGAGTGGGATATACATATCCTTTACGCAAATGACAGTCTACAGGCAAGTAATAGTTTAGAATTGTTGCATAAGTCAAAGCGATTACTTTCCCGTAATTTTGACATGAAAGATATCCAAGAAGCTTCTTATATAATAGGCATCAAAATGCACCACGATCTAGCCAATGAGATATTAGGATTGTCTTAGTAGGCATACGTTGAACATGCCCTCACACGTTATTTTATACAACATTGTTCTCGCTTAATTGTTACAATAGTTAAAGTGGATGTTTTCAGTTCATTCCATTGCCTAAAAATAGATGATGAGAACGAGTAGATGAAATTGATATCTTATGCTTTAGTAGTGGGATGTTTAATGTATGCTCAAGTCTGTAATTGTTGGACCTTGAAGGTTCATGCATACCAATCCAAGTTATGATTGAAATGTTGTCCTGGTTGGAAAATCACTAAGTGTTGGGAAGAAATGCGAGAGCACAAAAGATATGCGGATAAGAAATAATTGACCAAGTGTTTTTTCATCCTCATTAGTGTTGACGGATGACTTAGACAAATGAGATGAGCATTTTTCCATCCGTATATGACTAATGCGAATGATACAAAACAAATACTTAAGTCATACAACAAGAAATGTGGCCAAGGATTACCCATCCACATTAATAAATGTGGATGTGGTGAAAGAAATACGCCTGGATAATAGAACAAATGCTTATACAGTTAATCGTACATTGTACTTAATTAGTTGTATAAGACATATAAATAGATAAAGTTGTTATAATTTCTTGTAACCTTACACAACCATTGCAAATGATAAACCCTGTGCCGTATTTTGATCCACTATCAATATACAAGCATCTATTTAGTAATTTCATTATGTTTTGGTCTCTGATTATTGTAGTTCAGCTGTAATTTATCATTGAATTCAATCAATATATTTGATTCTATTGATTCTAACCTAGCCAATTGGTATAAGAGCCTTGACTCCTAGATTCAATAAAAAACATATAGTTTTTGATTGATTCTAGATCGACATATTGATTGATTTGCATATCATTATGTCAACACATTTGCTTTGTAATCAAACTTGAAGTACTTATCATTTAATCACTTAATCTTCAAATTCATCATGAATTCAAGTTTTACAATTTGATTGATTGAACCAACACCAAAATTGAAGAAAATCATCAAAATAAAAAGTATTAGTGAGTATTATGGCCAGAGATTAGAAAGGGATCCTAATCGAGGGTCAGTACATCCAATTTGAGAGAAAATCGCTAACAATTTCATCAATATTCAAAGAACAAAAGTGAACATTGTTCATCGCATTTTGATTGAACACCGTTCATCGTATTTGCTATAGTATTGAACTGTTCGTTGTATTTGCCCTAAATTCCATTGTTCATGCATTTTCCCTAAACTCGATTGTTCAGCGCATCATGTTATTGAATTGTTCATCATATTAGCTTGAACACCACCGTTCATCGCATTTGTTGATTGATTTAAGTGTTAGAACATCTATTATTCTACGAATTTGTGTGAAAATATTGTTGACCGCATTTGTTCGCCACTTCAGAACACTGTTTTCCAAATTTGAACTATTTGATTAGACTTAGTTTGAACTATTATATTAATTGGACTTAAAATTTATCTTAAAATCAATTCATCAAAGTTTAAAATTAATCTAATCATATCAAAACCAAGTTAAACATCTTTAAGATACTCTAAGATCTATTGAATTTGGTTATATTCCTAAACCACAAATGCTAAAAGCATAAATCTAAATTAGACATGACTAAAAGCCGCTGGGAGAGGAGAGACAATCTTTCTCAACGCCATTTGCAATGCCATGGATTGGTTTTATTCAAGAATTATCTAATTGGTGTTGATTAAGATTATTGGACCTCAATCTGTATAGGTCCTCATATTCCCACTACTTTGGATGTTGATTAGTATCATACCGTTAGAATTCCAGTAGAAGATCGTACTCTAAGGGGCTGTTTGGCAGCCTCTTAATCAACCTCTTAATTAGTCTCTTAATCAGCCTCTTAATGGTTCAGATGTCTGAATAGTTCAGCACTTAATGGTTCAGACTGTTTGTTTCATGAGCAAATGTCTGAATGGTTAAGGCATTTGCCTCTGAATGGTTAAGCATTATACTAATGCTGAATGGTTAAGAGGTCTAATGTTGAATGGTCTGGACCTCTTATCTGAATTGGTTAGACATTTGCCTTTGAATAGTTAAGCGATATACTAGCTCTTAATGGTTCAGACCTCTTAATGGTTCAACGCTTAATGGTTCAGACCTCTTATTGGTTCAATACTTAATCATTTAGATATTGTCAAATAGCCCCTAAATCTTGAAAATAACAAGAAGATAAAGATTGACATGAAGGCTTACTCACTTCTTACATAAGTCTTGAAGATGAATTTGCTAAAAAGATTGGAGAAATACATCACTGCTAAATGAGTATGGGATGCTCTTAACATCATATGTGAAGGGAGTAGTAAGGTGGCTGAAATCAAAAAAGACAAGCTGGTGAAGCAGTATGAGACTTTCCATCACATCAAAGGTGAATTTAAACAACTTCACATATTTATGCAGTTGTTCAATGACTTAGAGATTCTTGTACTGACCTACAAGGAAAAGCAATTAAACAAGAAGATGATCCACTCTTAGCCTGAAAGCTGGAAATCAAGTACGACCATGTTGAAGAAAACACTTGATATTGAAATTGAAAGCGGTAGCTTAGACACTATGGTTATTAAGATAAAGGACTTGGAGCTCATGAGAAGTGTATAAATCTTTGTGGTCCATAAGTCATAGAGGCATACAAGTTTCCTAGTAAAGCTCATACTATCAAAAATGCCTTTATCACAGAAAATGATGATTTCATGGTAACTTAAGAGAGTCAAAGATTAATATCCTTTGTTTTACTCAACATTCCATGATGAACAAGACATCATCTTCTACACCACAAGCTGCAAGTCAAGCATATGCTCCATGTGAGCACACCACTGATGAACAAAAAGTAGCCTACAATGCCTTTTTTCAAGCTTTGAAGCATATCTTGGTGGTAGACTTACATTAGCTCATCTGATCCAAGAAGATCTTGAAGAATTGGCTCCAAATGATGTAGAAGAGATGGATTTACAATGGTAGATAGCCATGATTTCCATGAGAGCAAATAAGTTTTATAGAAAGAGGAAGAAGCTGACACTAAATGAGAATACAAAACTGGGATATGAGATGACCAAGGTCAAGTGCTACAACTATGGTGTAAATGGTCATTTCTCCATAGAATGCAATGCTCCCAAAAGAAGCAACAACAAATATTCAAGAGCTTCTTATGATCAATCAACAAACAACGTAATCAAAGCTCCTACTCTTATCAAAACAATTAATCACCACATCATCTGAGTAATCCTTATATCATATAGCAATCTCACTCATCATCTCAACCATCCTCAAATGCACTTGTCATCAAACGATATGGTGTTTGCGACTAGAGTCTATATGCTAAATAATAAAGCCAAACTATCAGAATTATGCACTGATGGCTCACATCAATGATTCTCCAACACCAATGCCAGCTGAAGGTCATCCTAGAAAGTCCAATAACATATGGTATGTGAATAGTGGATGTTCTTAGCACATGACAAGAGACAGTTCCTTTTTACATGATTTCTAGTATATTCAAGGAACAACAATGGAATTTGGTGGAGATTCACAAGGTACAAGAATTAATGGTGAAAGGATGATGACAAACAGTCAGCTTAATTTTGACAAAGTCAACTATTGTGAACAAGTAAAGTTCAACCTGCTGAGCGTGTCACAGATCCACGATAAGAAATATTCTACTCATTTAACAGACACTCATTGTTACATTCTGAAACTAGGTTTTTAAATTCACGAAGAATGGGTTGTATTGAAAACACCTAAAAAGAATAATAGTTATGTCTTTAACCTAAATTTTGTTCAACCTACAGAAGAAACATGTTACTTTTGAAAGTCACAACTATGGCATAGGCGTTTGAGACATACAAATTTCAAAAATATGAATAGGCTGGTAAAAAGAAACCATGGAATTAGTTTACCTCTAAAAGAATTTCACTCAGTTGATCATTATTCAGTATGTCTTAAAGGGAAGCGACACAAAACTTCCAATAATCCTAAACTTATGAACACAAACAATAACCTATTGAAGTTATTTCATATGGATCTCTTTGGGCAAACTCACATCATGAGTATAGGCACAAAGTTGTATTGTTTAGTGATCATTGACGACTTTTCTAATTTTACATGGGTCTTTTTCTTACTTCATAAAAATGAATCATCACCAATAAGCAAAGACTTTATCACTAAATTGAAAATTAATTGGATTATAAAGTAAAATCAATTAGAAGTGATAAAGAAACTGAATTCAAAAATGATGATTTAGGATAATTTTGTACTAACAAGAGTATTGCTCATTAATTTAGTACAACTAGAGCTCCACAACAAAATGGAGTAGTTGAGAGAAGAAACACAAAAATAATTGATGCAACAAGGACCATGTTAGCTGATGTTACCAATCACCTTCTATACATAATCAGTTAACACAACTTTTTATGTATAAAATAGAACCTAATAGTCTAAGAGAAGAACAAAACACCTTATGAACTATTATTTCATCAAAAAATTTTCATTGGTTTCTTTAAATCATTTGGTAGTTCTGTCACAATATTAAACAACCTAGATCATTTGGGAAAGTTTGCTCCCAAATTGATTAAAGGATTCTTTATGGGATATTCATCAACATCTAAGGCATTTAGAGTGTTTAATACTAGATTAAACATAATTGATAATCCATAAATATTGAGTGCAATAAGCATTCCTTTCAAAGTCATCAAATGGTCTTAACTGTTTGTTTTATATTTACTCTCTTACTTAGTCATTTAATCAATTTAACATGCCAACTACAGCAAAAATCAACAAAGAAATGTATTAGAAGCAACAGAAGCAACACTACATGATTTTCCAATGATTCCTCTATCACCTACACATGTGTAGGCTCTAGATGATCTATTATAAGCTGATCAAGTTAGACCAACACAGATTGATAGTGTATCAACAGATGTTGGTCTAAGTTAATGCCTATAACTTAACCTTGACACATCACCTAAAATTTAACAACATGGACCAGACACAACATACGCTGATAATATGGTGAATCCAAATGAAGTGATTTATCAAAGTGCTTCTAATATATTTTTTCAACTTGATGAAGCCTATGATTATTTGCATGACTCTCTCACTCACTTCAATCCAGAAGAAGCTACACACCAAGCTGACCTAAATGTCTCCAACCTTGATGTATCCACTCAACTTCATGTCATTCCTACTTCAAGGATACATAGAAATCATCTAGTGTAAAAAAATTATTAGTGATTTTGATGAAATAGTAACTAGAAGCAAGTCAAGTGTTGCCAACATTTGTTTATTTTCTTACTTTCTATGTCAACAGTGCGTAAGAATATCAAGGAAGCTTTTCAGATAACAACTAGACAAAGGCAATGTAGGAAGAGTTGCTTTAATTCGTAAAGCAATAAGTTGGTAGACCTTCCCAAAGGACAATATGCTATTGGAACCAGATGGCTATATAGAAACAAGATTGATGATAGAGCATTGCTATTGGAAATAAAGTGAGATTGATAGCCCAAGGTTACACTCAAGAAGAATGGATAAACTATGATGAGGTGTTTGCACCTGTTGCTAGATTGGAAGCCATCAGTACCAAATGAAAGTAAATTGTGTCTTTATGTACCGGAAGATTTCTAAACAAGTCTATGTTAGTCGATCACTAGGAATTGAAGACCCGGATTTCCTTCACAGGGTATACAAGCTTCACAAAGCTTTGTATGGTCTATATCAAGCCTCATGAAATTTGTATGAGACATTATCATTTTTTCTACTTGAATATGGGTATATGAGAGGAAAGGTAGACCAGACACTATTTAGAAAGAAACAGGGTCATAAGTTACTGCTAGTGCAAATCTATGTGGATGATATCATCTTTAGTACTATAAACAAGCAATCTCTTCCGAAACCAAATATGTCTACGGTAAAATACTCAAAGTATTTTTCTTTCAAAGAAAAATTTCAATAAATCTCAGGAATATCTTCCGAACTCAAAATTGGCTTCAAAAGCTTTTATAAAAACTTCCAAAGACAAATTACGTTCGAAAGATTTTCAACATCCAAGAAAACTACCTTTTTGGGCACTTTTTCAGAGGTGAGACCGACATTCGGATTTCAAAGTTTATCCTTTTGCATTAACTTATTCTTAAATCCATTTCATATATATACATCCTTAACGGTTCCCCCTCTTTCACTTTCCTCTACATTTGCAAATCTCTCTAACCTAAATTCACCCACAAACCACCTTTGTTCTTACCTTTCTTCCTCACAAAGCTACTCACAAATGGATAACCCTGATCCTCAAAACCAACCAGATTTTTCCATGCATTTACACAAGCAACACAAATTGGTTGATCTATTAAACTCTGAGAAAGTTCTTGGTTTCTCAGAGGTCTGCCGGTTCTTGACTCTATCCAACTTTTTCAACTCCCTCACCATTGATCCTCTACTATATGATGAACAACTTTTGGAGTTTTGGAGGATCTGCTAAGAGGTCACGATGGATGGGGAGAAGGCACTGCCTGCTATAGTGCAGGGAAGGACAATTTTTTATCACTCCAGCCTCCATTAACACTCATCTTAGGCTGGATGATAAAGAAGGCGACTTGTCCTTCCTAAAGTTTGTTATAAACCAGTCCTTCAGGCAGATGAGCTATGAAGGTGATTACTCTGTAAGAATCTTCAGGAAAGGGAAGGTCTCCTCCCAGTGGAAGTACCTCCTCCATGTAGTTATACATTGTTTATCAAACAAGCATGGAGGTTAGGATCAAATTCTAGAAGACCTTTCCTGCATAGTCCATGGGATGGTTCAAGGTGTTAAGTTCAGGTACTCTCATTCGTGTATACATATTTGATTGCTAACTTAGACTCCCTAGAATATTACATGTTTTCTAGATATGTTCGACACATTCTTAAATGTGAACTGACATTAAAGGGAACAAGTTATATTTTTAAAATGGGACAGATGAAGTCAACATCTTCAACATAATGAGAAAGCCTACTGTGGGCTTCCGAGGGGTAGAAACAACCCTACTCTTAAAAATGTTAGAGCTCATTGCTCAAGGTGACAACCTAGCAACACAAGCTAGTGTTGAACCTACACCTTCTAGTTCTCAACCACCAAAACAGTCTCAAATAACCATCACCTACTCTAGAAAATCCAAACAAACCCCTGCACAAACTACTCAGGTTGTATATGCCCCTATATCCTCACCTAGCAGGAGGAAGTGGACACTAGAGCTCCCACTTCCCCTGAGG
>BJCN01321991.1:0-14495 GCA_018326445.1 Flaveria brownii
CTAGTGGCATGGGTGCCCGAGCCGTTGGTGGACCCACCCGAGTTGGCGGGGGTTGAGGTCCACGTTCAGGTTGCCCACGAGCCGCTTGGTGGCGGGGGGGGTCAGCCCATTCCTCCGCCCCACGACCAGGACCCGCCCCAGCATCCTCAGCGCGTGTACCATGCCGTACGATTGCCTGCTCACGTTATAGATATGCTTCAGGACACGCGAGCCAGGGTCACGAGGCTGGAGGATATGATGGACTGGGTCATCCTGCACATGGTCGCGGACTATGCCGCCTCGGGTACGTCGTTGTTGTCACAGCCACCCAGGCGGTTAGGCCATGACGGTGCTGGCCCCTCTTGCGCGGGTGGGTCAGGTCAGGGCAGTGACGATGCAGATATGACAGATTAGATATATATTTTATTTGTATTTTTTTTGTATGTATAAACTTGTTGTATATATATATATATGCATTTTCAGTTATGATAGCTTGTATATTTGATTGTGTTTGTTTGGTTGTGTTCTTTGTTTGTTTGTTTTATATTTGTAATGTTGATAATGTTAATTGTATATGTATGAACCAACTTGTAATGTAACTGTATAATAACAACCGATTTTTACGTTTAGGTTAACCATGTGATAAAATAACAAACTACTTGTAACAACCGTCACATGTTTGTAACAAACGTCACATGTTTAATAAAAAAATTACTTGTAATATGATAAATTAATAACAAACACAAAACACAAACTCGTATGTTACGATTAGGTTAACCGTGTGATAAAATAAAAATAAAAACAAACTTGTATGATTAAAAAGATTAAAAAATATAGAAAATATATACAATATGTCACGGTTTGACCAAACCGTGACATATCTAACCTGCGCACAATCAATTCCCACATTAATTACATACCCAATAATTGCAACTGATCCCGAGGGGTGTAAAATGGTCACGGTTAGACTTCACCGTGACAGTTAGGTCTTACACCAGACTGAACGGTCACGGTTAGCCCTAACCGTGACCGTTTGAATTGGTAACCCTAAAAAAGCAGCGGTGTGCGTAGAATTTACGAATAGATTAGATGTTTGCGTGTGAGTGTGACGTATAGTATTATTTAAACAAAGATTAAAGTAAACATTAATACACAATTCATAATATTGTAAAAAAATAAAAAGTAACACCGCTGAATCTAATAAATTAGAATGAGTTGGTTAAATTTAATTATAAATAAGGTATCTAAAGAAGGAAAGATGTTTAAATAGAAAGTGTATTTTTGCTACAAAGTGTAAGAAGAAACAATGAGTCAAAAAAAATCACAAAAAATTATATCTCACAATTTAAATCAAATTTTAAAAAAGTAATTTCGAGTCTTTGTTCCCCATCCGTTCTCACTAAAAAAAGAATAAATGAAAAATAAAAAAAAAATTAACGTATTTTTATTGTGTCATTTATGAAAGACACAATGACATCATTGTGTCATAAAAAGACACAATGAATTTTTATTTTATTTTTGTCTGAAAGAGAATGACGAGAGGAACAGAGACTCCGAAGTATTTTTTTGAAATTCGATTTAAATTGTGAGTTATAATTTTTTTATGATTTTTTTAGCCTCATTGTGTATTCTCACAATTTATAGTAAAAATACATTTTGAAGAATAACCTCACCCTCAAAGAACGAAAGTTATTAGTCAATCAAAAGCGGTCATACATTTAAAATAAATATGAAAACCTTTAAGTGGTATTTAATAATTTAGGAATTTAAAAAATATAAATTAAAATAAATAGATGAAAAATGTAAGAGGAAAAATGAAAATCTAGAGACGTACTGACACGTGTCACTAAAAATTTTTATTTATTATAACTGATAGATCTTATTATGAAAATATGATTTTCTTTCGACAGATAGACATGTCAGGTAAATTTAGTTTTGTCATAACTTTGTCTTATCCTCATGCCTAAACGTTATTTAATATCAACAATTTCTTACAAAATTTTACAGCAATTTGTCTAAGTATAATGGTTAATGTGGCCAATCATTATTGATTTTTAGCAACGCTCACACAAAACATATATACCGACACAAACACACTTTGAAAACGAATGGGAAGGTAAGAATGAGAAACTAACCTATGAATACACTAAAAAAAGAAACATTGATCTGGACAACGGGAAGGCTTCACCTAAACCGGACTTCTTGTCACACATTGGGATTTATCTAAACAAGACTTATTGTCACACATTGTTCTGTTAATGGATGAAGACGGAAAACAAGTGACTGAAACGAACATCACGGATAAGATTCTGGGATTGTTGATCGAAAGGCATGACATTGTAAGCTCAGCATGTATGTTGGTTGTTAAGTATCTCTAAGAGTTGCTCGAGGTCTACGAAGGAGTCTGCACAGGTACTAATTCAAAAAGAGTATTTAGTATTTTAAAAGAACTAACTTACAAATCCTTTAATCTACTACTAAATGAGATAATGATATGCAGAACAAATGGACATCACGCGTTCCAAAGGATTGGGAGAACCATTGAACCAGACTGACATCTCAAAGATAAAGTACTCATGCAATGTGGCATGTGAAGTTCTTGGATTAGCTCCACCTCTGCAAGGTGCTTTCAGAGAAGCCATTACTGATCTTACATACAATGGTTACTCTATTCCCAAGGTCTGGAAGGTAACTTACATCCTGATCAAGTCAACAATCTCTCCATCATTGACTTAATTTTGACTTTTTAGTCTAATAGTTTACTAAACATATTATACAGTTGTACTGGAGTGCAGTATCAACTCACAGAAATCCTGAATACTTCCCTGAACCGAAAAAGTTTGATCCATCAAGATTTGATGCCAAAGGGCCAGCACCATATACATTTGTACCGTTTGAAGGTGGACTTCAAATGTGCCCCGGCAAGGAGTTAGCCCGAATACAGATTCTTGTTTTCAAGCATCATCTGGATAGAAAGTCCAAGTGGGAGAAAGTAGTTCCAGATGAGCAGGTGGTTGTGAATCTTTCACTGTTCCGGACATGGGACTTCAATCCGCATCCATCCTCGTAAAGCTTAAGTTGGTATCTCAACTTCAAACAAATTGTACTGCAGATGAGCAGACTGTTGTGTAATGATCATCGCTATATCTTGTGATGCGATCATTTGGTCTAAAATAATGTAGTACAAGTTGTATACAAAACGAATTACGAAACTAGCATTATATAAACATAAATTGATTCAAACAAGTGTATTTGAAAGATGTCTTCTTAATTCTTATAGCATCATTCATTGCAAAAATGGAGCACATTAAGTCATTAGTTTTGGCTGAGTATTTGTGTTTGACATGGGGCTCTTAAAATAGAATTCTCAATCTCCACCCTAATGTAAATGTGTCTGTCTCACAAGGTACCAACTGCCGGAACATATTGCAAGAGATGGTAGAAATTGGTATTTTAGTATTTGTGAAAGAGTAGTGATATGAATGACTTAAAAGAGTGCAACTCACTGATCTCTCTCAAAGGTTTATGTGTTGTAAAATACTCTTCAATAGAATGTAAAGGACACATAATTAACTTAAATGATAAAAAGATGTATATGAAATTTGGCAAATACATGAACACAAAAGTAGGAAAAATTGGTTTTTGTTTGGGTATCCAAAGACATGTTTTGGATTGCACCCTAGAACTCCCGGAGGCAATGCCCTCTTTACCTTGTAACCATTTTTTTGTGTTGTTTTTTATGTCATGTTTGCCGGGCTTTGCCCTTTATCCAAAAAAAAAAAAGTAGGAAAAATAGTTTCTTAGGTATAGCAAGAAAGATCATGTATAAATACATCAAATATCCTCCGTTACTACTAATTCAGCAACACAATACATGAAATGAAAAATAATCCAAAAAAACATGTAGTTCATATCTGGAGAAATTATCGTCATAGATACAGATGGCGTTTTAGCTATTGTTTCTCCTTTTAGGTTTCATTTTCAAACTTTCCATTTCTTTATTATCATGTTCTTCCACACACATCAATCGGTAGTCATTGGCTGACTCATGCAGCATCTGAAACGAGCCTTGCGAACAGTGGTCATAATCTCGGTTTCAGCATGTTCAAGCATTCTGACGACCTCAATGAAGGACGGTCTGACATCTGAATTCCCGTCCCAGCAACGTGTCATTATTTCACTGAGAACTGGAAGGCAGTCATGTGGAATGGTGGGTCGGACACCTTTATTGACAACAGCAAACGCAGCCTGGACAGCTGTCATGTTCTGGAATGGAAGCATCCCTGTGATGAGTTCCCAGAGCACAATCCCAAAGCTATAAACATCTACCTTCTGTGTGTAGGGCCTATGCTGGATCATTTCCCTGCAATAGCAACCGATGTAGGGTTATTACATCACTGGTTGGAATCTAATAGACGTGTAAAGATGAAGGACCAATAAAGCAACCGTCATTAGTTGAAACCTAATTCAGGCTCAAAAATGAGTGAACACAAATGTCAGAATAGAATAATGCAAAAAATGCACCACAAAAGGATGATATAAGCTGGACTTATGTTCCAATCTTAGATTCTTCACGGGTGACCTAACCGACAATAAGCATCTATGATACATCTAGTACGTCCCCCTTGCTCCTCACCAGCAAAGGTAGTAGCAAAGAACTTGTACAGTATTTCTAAGTTTCTTGTTTTATTATTTGACATGCAGGTACAGTTGATTGTAAAAGGAAATTGTGTACCCACTCTAGTTTCTCTGCCACTACTAATAAAATGAACTGTGTTTGTCAATCTAACAATTCCCTGATCATATGATCACATGTAAGCAATCAATAATCCAACATGATTTACATTTTGAAATTAAGCTGCAGATCAGAGACTGTGCTTAGGCAGCACCAGGAGTCAATTGGATCTAAGATGAAAGAGGAACTTCAAGAAAGGAAAGCAGACGTGGCGAATGGGCAGGTCATGTAATGGGTAGAAACCGGTTCAGGTCAAAATTTAAAAAAATTGTCTTAGTTTGGTCTACTCACCAGCAATTTTAGAATATTTTTAACTACTCAATGTATTATATATGATCATAAAAACTTACTACTGCTAAATAATAACTAGTTATTTAGAATAAATTAATTTAGAAGGATGCAGATAATTGAATACATTTCGGGTGACTTTCAATATGTAGACCTGGTCAGCTTGTTAGATCAAAACCTACTACTCAGTTTGGTCGACTCACCAGCAATTTTAGAATATTTTTAACTACTCAATGTATTATATATGATAATAAAAACTTACTACTGCTAAATAATAACTAGTTATTTAGAATAAATTAATTTAGAAGGATGCAGATAATTGAATACATTTTGGGTGACTTTCAATATGTGGACCTGGTCAGCTTGTTAGATCAAAACCTTAACTGATGATACTTTTAGTTGGGCACTTTAGAGATTAACTCTCACCCAAATCAGCCATTTTGAAGTTAATGGGTAATGATTGCCTAGAGTATTACTAGTACAGTAGTGCCCTGATATAAAGCTTCTTGAACTAAGATAACTAGAACAAACTAACAGGCTAACAGCAGGTAAAGTATGTCATTAAAGACAAGATTTCTGAATGGAAGCGATCACACATAGAAGACATAACTTAATTACTATAGGTACATTGTATAAAAATCATGTAACTAACACGCACCCACTTGAACAGAGTGAAACACTATAAATATGAAGCGAATTATGCACTTCATAGTGAGTATAGGAAACACACTAAGCATATGACAAGATATTTCTTGAAGTACAACTTACCTGCTTCCAAGCTCCCTAGTAAGAGAATAATTCATCATGGTTCACCACAAGTCCGGCTCAAAGAACCAGAGCACCATGATGACACCAGTATCATTGGCCTCTAGAGTCTTTGGTTACAAATTAATTGGTAAATAATTGTATGACTAGCTTTACACTCGATCAGATTTCTATGAACATCAACCACATAATTGTATGACTAGTAGTCTAGTACTCAATCATACTTCCATGAACATTAACCACTCAATTTGTATGAGTTTTAAGTCGAGTTATAAGTTTTAGGGGGGCAGATTGCTAAGTACTTCCTCACATTTATCTTCATCCAATGGTTGTGGGCTCTTTGGTTTTACAGTTGTAGAAATAATATTGAGCGTTTGATAATTTCAAAACTATTCAGCTTCTAAACTGTCATAGAGTTACTGTTAATGGCTTGATCAAGCCTAAGTGCTTTGAGTCAGCCTTGGTGTTTATAGCAATATTATTGAGCTTTTGAAACTTTCATAGTGGTTAATGTATATGGCTTAACAAACCATCCAGCCTAACTACTTTGAGTCAGCCTTGGTGCTTACAGCAACATTATTGAGCTTTCTAAACTTTCATAGCAATTACTGTTAATTGCTTACCAAAACCATCCAGCCTAAGCACTTTGAGACAATCTAGATTCTTAGAAAGAGACTTGATGGAAAAAAAGAACATGAGAACTTTGATAGGACTTGTAAAAGAGATTATAAAAGAAACTTTATGAAAATTACTTGATAATTTCTTGAATTTTGTAATATAATGAGGTACCAAATATATATAGGGAGTCCTAAATACCCTAGATGCAAGAACATTCTAAATACCAGATTTACTTGGGAACCTCTAAAATATAAGCTAAACTCATGTATTATCTAACATAAAAGTTTAATGGAAATCCCAAGATGTCACTTGTAAAAGGAAAACAACATTTGTAAAAATATTGGACTAAACAAAAAAAATGCACACACTCACAAGTAACTTATATTAACATCACCTAAAATCCAAGAAAAATGCACAGGCAAACAAGAATGAAGAATAAAGAAAACAACTTTGAAAAGCAGAATATTACACACGTCACCGTGGCCAGTTAAGTTAGAGATGTACGGAGTGAGAGATACTGTACACTACATAAACATCACTATCCACCATCAACAACATATACCAAGTCAGCTTTCTTTTCATGTCCATTTAAATTCAGTTCACAGTACCACCTCAATTGATAAACAAATTGATAAACAAATTGATAAACCGAGCAGTGGTGCTGTAAACAACACTAGTGGTTCTCCTTGCGGAAACAATTTTCCATCTTCCTCCTTGCCAACAACAGAAAGAGAGATTGACAGAAGAGACGGTAGGTGTGTGTTAGTGGCTTAGTGCTCGAGTCAGAGAGACATCAAGGTTACGTGTTTGAGATGGAGAGTAATCAGAAGACTATTAGTCTATGACAGATAGAGAGAGAACTAAAAATACAATACCAAAATATCTTCATTTGCTTGAAAAGAGGATAGTAACACATTGGATCCTAATCTCCTATGATTGTCTAGGAAGCAAAAAGGCTCTAAACTTATCGCATTCCCCACATTAATTTCTGTCTGGAAATACCATGTTAACGTCCATGCACCCATCCTCATAATCTTCTTCCAACTGATACAATTTCCTATTAGCAAGGAAAAAATTGAATACTAGGGGGAATTCTAGTGTCCAAGTTAGAAAATGTTATGGGTCAGTATGTTAGCACTTAGCAGATCTAGTTCATCTACAACCCTACTCTAAAAGTAAGCATGAGAAAACAAATTCAACAACCAATCTCAACCTGCTACTGGATAATCAATGTAGTGAATACTCCACAGAAATATATTCTAACTTACTAAGCCAATTGTATGGACACCCGGCATTACATAAACGAAATATATGAACAAATGGAAACTCCATCAATTTTTACAAACAATCATTCACATCCTCAAGGCTCAAACTGACAATAACATATAAAATGTAACCCAAGGAAGTTCATTTATCACATTGAAAAAGAAGAATTACAGAAAGTAACCTTAGGAACACAAGAAATCATCAGGACTTCATCAAGTATAATATTAGGTGTAATTACAAACAAGCTAGCCAAATGACCAAATATTCCAAACCTATTAGTTTTGATGGATGGAATTTTTTTCACTAGACCCCAAGAAAGTTGAAACACAACTATTGCCAAAATGCATAGGTTGGACATGTTAGGGCAAACTGATTTGAGCAATCTGACTGGAGCGAAGCAAGAAGAAATCTTTACCATCGGTCATTATGAAATGAAAAGAAAACATCAAGTGACAGATTTAAACAACACAGAAATTAAGAAGCAAGGCTGCACAGAAAGTCGCAAAAGGAACCATATAGCCAATAAACTGAAGTAAACTTACGGAGCCATCCAGCGGTAGGTCCCTGTCTCAGGCGTCATTCCTTCGGTCTGCACCTCAATTCGAGCAACCCCAAAGTCAGCAATCTTAATTGATTTATCGGCAGATATTAGAAGATTATCCGACTTCAAATCCCGGTGAATTAACCCAAGTCCATGCACATATTCCATTCCCCTAGCAACATCAAGAGCCTGCTTAACTGCCAATTTTAAAGGCACTGATCTGTTCTGTCTCTTAGTCAAAAACTGCCTAACAGAACCTCCTTTGGCATACTCTGTAATGATGCACCATACCATTGGCTTTCGGCATGCACCAATGAACCGAACTATGTTTGGATGCTTCAATGTTGCAAGCATCATAACCTCCTGTTGAAATTGTTGCTCCATGAGGTGTGCCCGCTCTAAGTCATTCTCTGGTTTTTCCAATAACTTGATAGCAACATCTTCACCATTGTAAGTACCTTTATAAAGCTTCCCAAACGCACCTTGTGCAAAAGCAGGTCCCATGCTAAGTTTCCTTAGATCGATGGTCCACTCATCAAAATTTTCAAGCCCCTCTGTCGGGAAACAATCATCTAGCAGAGCTCGAGCCAGAGCATCGTCACTTAAACCTTGAGAAACTCTTACTCTACTCACACTCTGGGCATCAATAAAACTAGTTTTTACACGTTTCAGACCTTGGTGATTTAAGATGCGAGTGTGTGAGTCATTAGACCCGACGCTACTATTGTCAAGAGACATAGCAACTGACCCACCACCATTGCTCATCTGCAAACTATTGAAGCTGTCGATAGACATATTTGACCCTTCACCAAGTTTATGGTAGAACACTTGTGACAGATCAACAAAGTTATCATTTCCATTATGTTTACCCACCATACCTGGAAACTTTGGACCCTCCAACATTTTTATCTGACAAGTTAAAAGTACCTTCAAACACTCCTTAATCCTTCATTGACAGCGAAGTGTCAAACATAAACACCTAAACCCGAATACCTGTATCAGAAGCACTCCAAACAATCAGAAATCGTATTCTTTACAATCACATACCCTTTTACAATAAAAAACAGTAATACATTCCGCATAAACTCTTAACATACCAAATATCTATTCATATCGAAAACACACAGTTCTCAGTCCACTAGATTCCTTCATAAGCATATAATACTTTTCAACATAGCTGATCATTCAATTCTCAACAAGCAATGATATTGCTTATAGCAGAGATAGTCAAGCAATAAGTGAAACAAACTTGCATCTTCCACAGCAAACAAAACATCAGTGAAACCCTAATCATCATTTTCAACTAACCCTAACCCTTAATCCCCAAAACAAATGATATCCATTATCCACACAAACAGTGACATCAAGCACTCCAGATATCACTAAATCCCCAAATTGAACACAACTGATATCAAATTCCACCCCAATACGACTTAAAACGTAACTGAATACTCAAACAGCTCAAAACCACATGAAAACCCATAAAGTTTACAACTTGAACAAACCATTAAAACAAACTTACAAGTGGTATGTTTAAAAACTACAAATTGATCAGTGATCCATGAGCAAAAGGGTATGTATTACCAAAGAAATGAAAGCAAACAAACTTACAGATGATCAAAAGGGTTGGGTTGTTTTCTTGATCGATCACTTATAAAGACAGCGACTTTGATAAGAGAAGTGCAAGGAGATGATTGTAATTGAGGGAAAGATTATATTAGATTAGATTAGAGAATATTGTGAGATCAAATTGGTTATTGGGATAGTTACTCTTGTCGCCTTCGACGCTGACGAAAACACGGTGTGAAGGGGAGAGAGAAGAAGAACTAGTCTTCTCCAAGTTTTATCACTTTCTTCGATAATAATTACTCTTTACGTTTTGTTTAATTTGTTATTTTAATTTAAAAATATTTTTTTTATCATTTCAGTCACTGTAATTTATTAAATATTGACATTTTCATCCACTCCACTAATTCCGTTAAGATTTCCATTAAATATAGAGTATTTTAGTATTTTTAAAACTTTCGTTATCTAACTAAAATAAATTAATCAATTAATATTGAATTAAAATTAAAAAAAAAAACATATGAAGAGACTAGTGAGACCGGGCGATTCGATTTAAAATATTCGATTAACTTTAACTCATGTTGTTTGATTGGGGTATATTTTTGAAATTCAGTTAATCTTCATATTTTGTTCTAACATGTACATTTATTCGATTGAGATCTATTGTGGGATTGATGTCTGTTGTTCTCACGGTTTGTTTAATTGAGATATGACATTGTCATGTTACGTGACAACAATAGACATCAATTAAACAAAATGTGACAACTATAGATATCAATCGAACAACGGTGCATTTTTGAACAAAACATTAAATATCAATTGAAATGTCACAGCAGACCTCAATTGAACAACATAATTTAGAGTTATTCTAAACTTTTAAATTGATACGTCTGGTCTCACTAGTCGTTTCATATGTTTTTCTATTTTAATTAAATATTAATTGATTATTTTATTAAAATTGGATAATTACGACGTTAAAAAAGACTAAATAACCATCATATTTAACTAAGAACTTAACGGAGTTAGTTGAGTGGATGTAAATGGTAATATTTGGTAAACTATAGTGACTGAAATGACAAAAAAAAAGTTTTTGATTGAAATGACAAATTCAACAAAACATGATGATTAATACAAAGGTGTATATTAGAAGTTATTTTAAAGTAACTATAATTTTTGTGTTCATTAGACATGTGCCAGTGTGTCATTAACCATAATGTTTTTACGTGTGTGTGGGTTCGTATTCTTGGACTATTTGAGTCTTACGTAAGAAAAAAAAACTATAACTTTCGAGTCATGGTCATTTTTGTTGGTCAAATTACTTTATTTACCAATGATTTTTCTTAGTATTTCAAACCTAAGATTAAACTTTAAAATGTACTTTTACTTGTTGTAATGAGTAAGAGGAAAAATGGTCACGGACCAAGCATAGTCGATACCAATGTCATGTTTTGCATCAATCGTTATGAATTTTATAGGTCTCATTCTTTCACATATAATTAATGAGGCTTCATGGAAAACACAAAAAATAAAATCTATTTCAATCTCATTCATGTATCTAATTAAATTACAACATGAGATTGAACAAAAAAGTTTTTGTGTACATTGTAACATTCATTATAAAACTCTTATATACATATATGTGAGTGGTGATCACTACCAAGCTAGTAAAAGGGAGTAATATATGATGACTATCTAGATTAGTGAAACATAAAAAGGTAATTAGTTTCCTTAAAGTAAGGTTAGGGTGAAAATCAATAAATATGTTTGTATAAGAGGGACAATCCAATCTCTAAAAACGAAAAAAATAAGAATGTGAGCAATAAGCAAACCCAATGGCAGAAAATGGCGTCAACGTACTATGGCATAAAAGGCACAACAGCACGCTATCATAACAGCACCCGCAATGGCAACGACGGGAGCTATTACTCGAGGATAGAATCTGCGAATGTGATGGCACGACGAAGGCAAGCGAAAAATAAGCAAAACCTATTCTCTGTGTAAGTAAAATGAGTAAATAGGTACGATGATAATGTGAAAGAAAAGAAATAAACTACAACACAAAGGGACATTAGGGTAAGAAGACCAAAAATTAGCCAAGATCTACCAACAAAAGCATCGAAGAGATACAAAGGGAGTGAAAAGAAGAAGGTAAGATTGTTGAGGCTTTTATACCATGTATAATATTGAAAACTTTGCAAGGCGCTATGTATATAAAAATACAATGAAGAACTGCAAATAAAAACTCATCAAATAATATCTTCTATTATGCTAAATAGAATACAAAAATAAAGTAATATATTACATATAATAACATCTTACAAAAAATAATTTTTAATGGTAAGAGTCAAAGATTATTTAAAGACAATTCAGGTTTAAACATGCTAATGAGTAGTAAAGGGATTTTAAGGCATTGAGTTAAGAAATATCTAAAAACAACCAACAATTAAATATTTTTTTCTTGTGGAGTTGCATATTTAATCCTAGAGGAACGAATTAAGTGGTCTAATGCCTTAAAACTTTTTATATGCATCCCATAAAATATAATTAAATTGGATTTTGATAATCCAAACTATGATATATTGGCCGATAATAATTCATATCGTCAGTTCAACCAATAATAATACTAACTTTTAATTTTATTGTCAAGGGCAATCCTAGTAACAAAATGATCATCGAATTACACTTGGTTTTCACCCATTTTTCACTCTATTTCGTTGTATGCTTTTTTTTATTTCATTCACAATAATCATTGTGAGCAAAATCAAGTGAAAATCAAGTATAACTCAATGAATGATTATGTTAAAAGGATTGCTCTCGGTAATAAAATAAAAGTTAGAATTGTTATCTGCCAAATTGAAGTGCAACATAGAAGTTAAGTTATAGATATAAACACAACTATCAAGTCAAAAGGCGTGTTAGGAAGTAGAAAAAGGACATGAATTGTTAGAGTGTTTTTTCCTTCCTCTTTTCTTCTTATAAACTGTAACTGTAAAAACTTTCAAGGTTAATCTTTATTTAAGTTTTTTTATGGAGGGAAATCATGTGCAACATATGATTGAAGCTCCTATGAAGACCAAAAAGAGAATGTCATTTCAATTTTCTAACTTGAAGTTATTTCATAAGTTTCTAGCTATTCAAAAAGATGATTGTTTGACAAAACACAACTTCAAAGGGCATGGACATAGTTACTTCATGAAAACACGACCCTGACCCTTGATCGTAGCCTTGGCATCTTCTATATACACTTTCAAAGTTATGAATCTGTTTGTATGTTTGCCAAATTTAAGAACTAAAACACAAACTGTGTACATTGAACAAGATGATGTTGCGATTAGAGAAAACACAAGTAATACTATTCTAGATGTCTCGTTCTCCTAAAACCCTAATATTGAATGTTGAAATGTCACATCCTGGCAGAAGCGTGAAATGTTTGGGTGTGACTTCTCGGTTCACAATACATTGATTATAACATATCATACAATCACCACAACACACTAAACATAAGATTTCATTATCATACGTTTTTTGGATTACATTTATAAAATTTAGTCTAATCATTTAGACTTATACATTATTAATCCTACTTAAAAACATACATCATCATAGTTTCATTATTTCTTTAGCTAGTGGTGGACGTGAACATCCACAAATAGGTTGAACTCAGATAGATCAGCAGACACCCAAATGCACAGCTGTCCTTTGTAACCAAACCAGTCATTGATCAGATTGAACGTATACACGAAACTATAAAACATGTTGATTACCTGAAAAGACATATTCAAACAGTCAACATAAAGTTAGTGAGAACATAGGTTTTTTTAATAACATGATATCATTTAATTGATGCCACATAAACAAATTGACAACCAAACCTACTTATATGCCAAGAGATTTATAACTGTCAAATATAAATCACAGAATCAAATAATATACCATCTTAACCCTTATTTGGCAGATGTAGGATTGACATATTCTTAGGTAGCGCTACCAATATTATTTGACGGTTCCTCATCCGAATTAATAGTTGTGTCAAAATGATAGTGACTTATCAAAATTTAGCATCAATTTAAGTAACAATAGTGCTTTTTTCCTTAAAAATTTATTAAATCAAAAGGGGGTTATGTTACTCACCTTAATTCCAACAAAATGTCAAATAATTCCTATAAAATAATTATTTTTAGAATAAATCTAATTTCTTTAAAATTTTCAGCATCTTAAATCATTAATTATAACAAAATTACAAATCCGTAGCTACTGTTTTCCCGAGATCATAAAAATTTTCCAATAGAAATATTCAAAAATATAATTTTTCTCATAAAATATCAGATCAATAATTCATAATAGGCAATTTACTATGATTTTTATAAATTTTATATTAATTGGAATAAATAGTTAAATGTCTCTAAAAATTCCAAAATTCCTAAAGACTGTTCTAGTCTGAATATAATATTTTATGTAAATGTTTCATGATTTATCCTACTATTTTACCATTTCCTTTTATTTTTCTCTTATTAATTGTTCTAAAATATAAAAATTTGACTTGCTTGTGAATTAGCTCATGAAATTTATTCTTTAATTCCAATATAACATAAGGTTCATAATATAAATTTTTAGGTTTTTATTAAGTACATATCATCCGTTTAGCATTTTTCTTAATTTTTCTCAATTAAATCATATAAATTAATGTATTTCATATAATTATTTCATATTTTCCAGTTTATTATTTTTTATATGTTT
>BJCN01321994.1:0-11893 GCA_018326445.1 Flaveria brownii
TTAACAAACTATTTATCATTTACTTCCGCTACGCATAATGTTTACAACTCTGATTATTAATGTAATGATTATCTAAAATCGATCAAATAGATAATTGCATCTCATGTGTGACTACTGTGTTCGATCCTGTTTGCTCACTCCTCCGTGATAAATTCCAGACCCGGAATTTGAGGGTGTGACAATCTGAACCATTAAGAGGCTGATTAAGAGGCTGATTAAGAGGCTGCCAAACAGCCCCTAAATATTTTATAGTACATATGTGATGATCTAGATTCGCTCACCCATCTCCAGGTTCACACCTCAACTAATTCTTAGGCTAACTTATTAAGTTAAGCTACCTATAACATATAAATATTAGGAGGTTATGGATTCAATTCTTATTATGAGTAAAATGATCAGAGTTGAGTTAGTGAGTTTTCTCATTAATGGGTTTACTCTTGAGTGGTTTGCGGGTGCGGTCCAGACAGGAAAACGAATATATGGATCCGATTAAGATAATATCTGTTATTCAAAGCAGGGTCGCACATTTGCCATTAGAAAAAACTGAGAAGTTCTGTCTCAAAACCAGTAGATAGCGAAAGTTTGTTTTCTCTAGATCATTTATCATGCATGATTTTCTCTAGATCATTTATCATGCATGATTTTCTCTAGATCATTTATCATGCATGATCTATTAGCTCCTAAATGAACAAACGGTACATGCAAACACTTTTGATTTTAATTGACCATCTAGTTTTCATAATATAACATTTAAAAAAATATATCATGTTCTTAAATATTGTAAAATTTATATGAACGCTAAATCCATATATATATATATATATATATATATATATATATATATATATATATATATATATTTCATATTTACTTTTCAATATATCACATGATGGATGTTAGTGTTGTTATGATAGAAAGCCATACCTTCATTTTATACATATTGCTATTTAGATTATATGCATTTTATATTTTAGTAGTATTTGATGGGCTCTTGTGTTATTCGTAATACTTCTTAGTTAAAAACTTTTTTTTTGAAAAGAAGCACGTGCAGTGTTGGTTATATCAACACTTCATATATGCATATACTAATTAAGAAGACGATGACGACAACCACACGTAATGAAAAAGAAGATCATTGTAACTAAAGAACTTTAAAAGGAAAGAAACCTTTAATCACAATCAAGAACCAACTGTTTAAACTTTCTAAACCTAACGTGTATATATATACACATATATATTGTCAGTATACTCAAATTAATAATGATATTGTTGTAAATTTGAACAGCAACTTTACATCATTATTACTATTATAAGTGAACCTAACGTGCATATTTTCAAAAATACTCAAACTAATAATGATGTTAGTCGTAAACTTGATCAGCATCTTTACGATCATTATACCCAAAAAGGTTAAAACACAATCAAATCCTTTTAACAATATTCAATTATCTAAAGTTAAAAACACTTGAAAACAGTTATAACTCAAATAATTTTTATCATTTAAAATCAGGGTCTTTGGGAGCACAAGATGAAAACCTAACAATTAACACAATAGAGCCGCCTATAAATTTTATTGTAGTAATGCTAAACACCCTCCTTTAATATTTAAAATTTATACCGCCGCGCGCTGCAGTGGCACCGTACACGACATGATAAATTATAAATTACAGTCGATCCAACTCGTTTCTAAATTAAAAAAAACATAAAGTAATTTGAATTTATACCGTTGGATGAAAACGTATTACGTTTGACACGAATTTGAACAATCATCGTTGAAACGTTGTTGGTCCAAAAAAAATAATAGCTGATCTGTTTATACACGTGGAATAAAGAGGCAAACAAAAAAAAATTGGAAACAAAAAGATTCGAACAACAGTAGAATGGATACTTTAAACACTACATGTAACCAAACCAAACACAATTTAGTTACACTTTAAACCTACTAAGTTTAATACAAAAATAAATCAAAACAAAACATTAAGGTAAACGTAAAAGAGAAGACATATAAAAATATAATGTCATATCATGCCAATAATATTTTTTGATTTATGTTTTATAATATTATTATATATTTTTACATATGAAAAATCTTTAGTATTATCTTTTATAAAATAATTAGTTTCTACTTATTCAAATTGAAAAGTGATCGATTAAATGGGTGATGTCTAAACTTTTTGATTTCGTGAATTAAAAGAAAAAAATACAGTAATAAAATATTAATATTCAAACCTTGGATTTAAAATCACTACTCATAAATCATTAAAAATTTTGTGTAAAATACATCAAACCCACCATCTCTCTTAAATCTCTGTCATCGCCACTATTTTTGTTGATGGTGGGGTAACGACCACACTTTAATAAACCCATTCTAGCAATCCTGTTGAATCCCGGTAAAATCAACCACCGCTTGATTCAAACTTCGGATCCGTCATGATGCAGCGACAGAGCTTCCAATGGTCACAAGCCCCCCGGATTATGACATAATCGATTCAGGTTGAGACATATTTCGACTTTTTTCGCGGTTGTTCACCACCAAGTCTGGTCTCCGGTGATGATGGCAATTCTAGCACCACCACCATCATCCACAGGTATAACCGTAGCGACGTGGTCCGCGTCGTAAGCTCAAAGCACAAAGAATACATAGCATCGCTAGAGAGAGAAGAGGAGGATCAACATTCAACGGAGGTTGGGTGCGGTGGCAAAGAGATGACGGGCAGCTGGAGGCATGGTGAGTAAAGGAAGTGAGGGCATTGTAAGACATGAACCAACGACTGGTACAATGGGCGATGACACTTGAATGGTGGTACTGTAGCCACAGACATATTGTTTTGATAGTATATATAATATAATTTGTTGCCTCATGTCCCATGTTGCAACAAAAAGTGTGTTATATTTGATTATTCTAATTAGGCTATTCTTATCAGGAGATTACTAAAATACTTAATTATAACACAATCTGAAGCCATACACATTAAATATTTACTCATCAACTAAATTACATCTATTTTAAACTTAGATTCACGCCAATACAAACACTTACGGGGAGCGTTTGGTTGGAAGGAATGGAATGGAATGGAATGGAATTGAGAAACTAGTATAATTTTCAAATAAAATCATGTTTGAGTGTGTAATGAAATGTAAAATCAAGAGAATGTTTCACCTTAAATTCCCTTGGTTGTGAGATTTCAAATTCCCTCTCTAGGTGGAAGGATTTTGAAATCCCACGACCAAGGAAATTTGAGGTGAAACATTCCTTTGGTTTTACATTTCATGACTCACTCAAACATAATTTTACTTGAAAATTATACTAGTTTCTCAATTCCATTCCATTCCATTTCATTCATTCCAACCAAATGCTCCCAACCGACTATCCAATTTTTAAAACCTAGCTTTAAAGATTTTTTGGAATGATGCTTTTAACTTTCGTAAAATTCATGTAAATGCACATACATATATTTTCGTGAACTTCTCAATAGATCTTTTTAAAACATCAAATTTCTTTGCTTCTATAAAACACATTATATAATAACATTAAGTGTACTCAATAAAAAGATTTCGCTTATTAGCGGCGACATTTGTTTCCGCAAATAGTCCACTTTGTCGCCGCTAGTAGTATTAGCGGCGACATGTCGCCGCTACTACTATTAACGGCGACATGTCGCCGCTAATGAGACGCCGCTAAAAGTTGGTCGCTAATGATTGAAAAATCACCGCTATTGATGTCGCCACTAATGAGCTTATTAGCGGCGACAAGGTTGCCGCTATTGGGCACTTTTTTTGTTTATTTATTTATTTTCAGTTCACAAAGCCATACACATATAAAAATAAATCTGGATTTCCCAAAAACACAAATGCAATATAAAAAGTTTAAAGTTCATAAACGACATACAATGTTTATATATAAAAAATAAGTAGCTAGCTTAAATATTTTGTTTAACCTAAACATAAAACTACCAAAAAAACAAACTAGTCATCCAATACACTTTTCATTCCCCTTGTCCGAATTATCTTCATAAGTTTGATTTGAATCCTTTTTTGAATGTTAAGTTGTGATAAAAAAGTTGGATCTTGAAACAAACTTGCAATTTGCACCTACAAAGAAAGTATACATTATATAAGTTATTGCATTTTGGCAAAGTATATATTATAAGATAACATATCCAACTTTAAGTATATCAAGTGTGTTCGGCATATTTTAACCCATTTAAACTAAAATCTAGTTCATTTAAAGGTATTTTAGTTCAAACGAGTCAAAATACCAAAACACACTTGATATACTTAAAAACATACTAATTTGAGTTAAAACGGAGCAAAATACCACAAATGAACTTTAATAGACTTAACACAAATTAAAGTTCATTTGAGTCATTTTAACCCGTTTAAACATAAATTAAATGTTTTTAAGTACATCAAATGTTTTCTGCTCATCTTGACCATTTCAACTAAAAACTAGAGCATTTAACTGCAGTTTAGTTCAAAAGGGTCAAAATTACCAAAACACACTTGCTATACTTAAGAAACATCATAAATTGATTTAAAACGAGTCAAAATGTCACAAATGAACTTTAATTGACTTAACACATCCGACTTTAAGTCTATTAACATTCATCCATGTCATTTTGACCCGTTTAATCTCAAATTAAAATGTTTTTAAGTATGTTAAGTGTACTTGACTCATTTTGACTCATCTAAACTAAAAGCTTGATCATTTAAGTGTATTTTAGTTCAAATGGGTTAAAATCACTCAATCACACTTGATATACTTAAAAACATCATAAATTGAGTTAAAAGGGGTCAAAATGTTACAAATGAACTTTAATTGACTTAACACATCCAACTTTAAGTCTGTTAACATTCATCTATGCTATTTTGACCCGTTTAATCTCAAATTAAAATGCTTTTAAGTATGTCCGTATGTTTGGATCATTTTGACCCATTTAAACTAAAACCTAGATCATTTAAGTGTATTTTAGTTCAAACGGGTCAAGATCACCCAAACACATTTAATATACTTAAAACCATCGTTATTTGAGTTAAAACGGGTCAAAATGTCGCAAATGAACTTTAATTGACTTAACACATCCAACTTTAAGTTTATTATAGTTCATTCGCGTAATTTTAACCCATTTACACACAAATTAAAACCTAGATCATTTAAATGTATTTTAGTTCAAATGGGTCATCACCTCCATGTTTTCAAGTAAGCATAAATTCAAATATAGTTGTCAAGTAAGCATAAATTCAATCATAAATAGTAGGTTATCTCACAAACTAACTACTTTACTTCAAACATACAAAATACACAAATACATTTCTCAACTAAGTATAAATTCAAGCAAAAATTGTAGGTTATCTCATAAATCATCATATTTAACTACTTTAACAACTTTTAGTTAAAATCTAAAAATTATACAAATTCATTTCTCAACTAAGCACCAACTCAAGAATAAATTAGATTAGTTCATGTTTTAATCAGCTTGTGTGTCAAAGAAACTTCCAAATTTCTTTGATATGATGGCTACAAGAACAATAACAATAACATTGAGCCAAATCCATATAATTATAGCATAACATAAAGAATATAAATTTAAATTTTACCTCAGTCGTAAAATCAAATCTAGTTCTACCCAAATTCAAACAAACAATCAATAGCCTGCAAGATGATGGTATTTGAACAACAACTTCTAAATAAAAAACTAAAAACCAAATAAAAAATAAAATCAAAACTAAGAACCAAATATAAAATTAAAATCAAAACTAAAAAACCAACAAAAGATACCTGTTAGCGGAGGCGACAATGGTAGTGACTTCTAGCGGAGGCGGCGGAGGTAGTGGCTTCTTGCACCGAAGATGGTGGTAGGATTGGGTGGCATGCGGGCGGATGATGGTTGCTAATGGTGGGGATTTCGTAGCAGGAGTGGGGGTTGTTGGGTGGCTGATGATGGTGGGGATGATGGTCGCGACTAGTCTGAAGCGACGATAAAGTGAGAGGTCGAGTTAGGTTAAAGTGAGGGTGAGAATGGCTCGATAGCGAGGGAAATAAGCCCACTATATTTTTTTCAGTTATTAGTGGCGACATGTCGCCGCTAAAGGTGTCGCCGCTAATGCCTATTAGTACGAGAAAATCTGATCCGCTAGATTTAGACTTCTATCAATGGCTAGATTTCATGCAGGTGTGCAAACTCGGATCATTACTCAATGTCGCCGCTAAAGATGTAGCCGCTATTGATGTTGCCGCTAATAATGGTGTCGCCGCTATTGATGTCGCCGCTATTGATGTCGCCGCTAATAATGGTGTCACCGCTAATGCCTATGATTTCTTGTAATGACTGTTATGGAATCAATTTTAAAAACTGGAATATGTTCTGTGTTAGGGAAACCACAAGGTGATATATATTAGAAAGCGATGGGTAATCTTAGCTATTATTTTCCGAGAGTGGTACTTTCTAAAATAAATAAAAAAGCTCATTTCTTATTATGCCATTAATGGCTAAAAATTACTCACAACCCATATGCACAACCCATATACACAACCACTAGAAAGAGATGAGTAATCTTAGATGAGTTTCCTTGATTTTCTATATACTTTTTCATGAATCATGTCACACGCATACATACAACAACCTATATGCACAACCACTAAATAAGACACGCTGTTCTACTCGTTGTCCACGATACGTCCATACATGTTTTTGTCATTGTGTCCACCACGTTCGCAAGTTGTTCATCGGTCGGCTAGCTATTGTTAATTATATTAACTTCCTTGATTCGTCAATTAGTGATCTAACAACCACCTTTTGGATTTATGAACAGTAAACACATATACAAGAATTAGTTGAAGCCTATCAAATTGATTTAAAACCTGTGTTTTGGTTTCCGATGAGTAAAACATTTACAACGTAGAATTCATTTTTGTTGAATAAGATAAAACATACTTGGTAATGTTAAAAATTAAAAAGTTTTAATTATTTGGTTCAGTTTCGACTTGTAATATTGGCATTGTGTTTCACACCCGTTGAATCATGTTTTTTATGCCTCCTAGCACCTTCACACAAATTTCATTGTTATGTTGTTCATTTGGTGATTGGGTCGACAAACTTGCACACATTACAAGAGTGTTGAATTGAGAAATTCGTGAAAGTTGTTTGGGATGTGCAATTATGTTTAGAGTGAGACTTGAATCCAAGATATTTTTATTTATTATTGTCTTGAAGATCTCACCTTAATTAACCCTAAGCAATTTTCGTGTGCATATTGAAAGTTAATACAAGAACGCAACCACTAATTTTCTGTAATCATGAAATAGCTAAACACAAGACAACTTTCACCATTAGGAGCCAAGACAATTAGTAGACGTATAATTATCATTCTAGTAACTCATAATAAAGCTAAATTTATGAATACCTAAATACTAAATAAGTACCGTAAACGTCATTAAGCCGGATAATCAATTATTGGGTTAACGGACCTTACCAACCACATGGTCATGACTTCCCAAAAAAAGACAATAGAGATTAAAGTGCGACATTTCAGCCTAACTTGGTTTGAAGAATATGATAACAAGTTAGAGTATAGTGTGAAAGTTGACAAAATATTTTGTTCGTGCCGTTACTTATTTAGGTAATTGTTAGAATAACCATTTTGCTTCTGTTCGACCCGTTTTACTGGGTTCCGCTCAAACCAGGTGAGCGGATTTAGTGGCCGGACCATTTGTTGTATGCCTTATCCAAAAATAGTAACAAGGTTCTGCCACTTTCACTCGTTTACTAAACACGATCTTCAAAAGTCACGTCCATAGATAGCCCTTAATGGTAGCTAGATTTTGAATGAGTGAAATTCGTAACTTTTCCGATGGCAGATGAACTTTTACGATAGGAATTGAAGCTTATCCGGTAGAAGATGAAGAAACCGAGTGTGTATAGTGTGTAGTGAGAGAAACATGTCTAGAAAGTAGATGTTGGGGTCTTGGAGAGAGTGATATAATGATTGTTTGATTTAAAAGAGAAAAGTAATTATTACTATATCAGTGCATTGGGAATATAAGATCTTATATTTTATTCTAGAGTTTATTACACGGATCTTTCTTAAGCTTTGCTTAAACTTTATATTCCTAAGATTGAAAAATTACAGGTTTAATCCTAAGGGTTTTTAAATAATATAACACGTTTCGTCCATGCGTCAAATAACCGTTAGTTTTTGACGTTAAATAGCTGTAGATTCCATTTTACCCTTCTTTTTTTCTTTCCCAACCCCCACCCCACACTTCTTCTTCCTTATTTTCTTTTCAGACCACCACACAACCCCATCTCAACCACCACACCACCACCACTCATCGCCACCACCACCACTCATCGCCACCACCACCACACACCCCATCTCCACCACCACCACCACCACCACCAACAACAATCCACCACCACTCTTCACCACCATAACTCCTCGCCACCACAACTCCTCGCCACCACAACCACACACGCCCATCTCCACCACTACCAACCCACCAATCCACCACCACTCCTCACCACCACCACCACTACCACCACCACCCATGCCTATCTCCTCCACAACTACCACTCATCACCACCACTACTATACATCCCCATCTCCAGCTGCCACACAACACACCCCATATCCACCACCGCTTCACCACATCACCACCACCTAGGGGTGTTAAAAAACAATATCTGAAAATATCTAAAATTTCATCCGTATCCAAATCCGAATAAACCAATCCGAATCCTTATTTGGATATTCGGATCGGATCTTATCGAAATATGAAATCCTTACTCGGATCGGATTTCGAATATGATAATTTCTTTACTCGGATAATTCAGATTATTTGGATATCCGGTTGATCTGATAAAAAATCACAAGTTCTAGCCTAATACTCATTAGCTAACTAACTATTATGTTTTCAAATCAATACTAAAGAATCTTGACACATTCTAGTCTCTAATCCTAAACAATTATACCATAATCGATTGCTGTTTTAAATTAGCGATTCTAATATTTGAGTTCTATACTATTACCCTATTACGTTTCAATTCTAAATTTGTGTCGAATCAAATTTGTATTTTCTTGTTTTATATATTTTATTATGATTTTAAACTTATAAAATTTTAAGAAAAAAATAGCCAAATAAAAAATAGGAACAAAAAATAGAAAAAAATGTTATTTGGTTTATTTGAATATCCAAATCCCAACAAACCGATCTGAATCTTTATTCGGATAGTCGGATCGAATCTCATCGAAATATGAAATCCTTATTCGGATCGGATGTCAGATATCATAATTTCTTTACTCTGGTTATTTGGATTTTTCGGATATCTGATTAATCCGAATAAAAATTCAACATGTTTCTAGCCCAATACTCGTTAGACAACTACCTATTATTAAAGTAAATTTATTTTCTTTATTAAAGTGTAAATATTAGTCCCTAATTATTACATCTACAATCTTCTTTACAGACGGGATATTAGTTCCAAATAACTACAATTATAGTATGTTTAAGACTGTTTTTTAGTGTTCAGTACATTTCTTACAATGACGTAATCCACATAAAATAATTAGAGATTGTAAATCAATTATTAATCATTTTCCAATGCAAAAACCATTACACACTAAATTTCAGTCCCTACTTCAATATGCATTTTGAATATTAACAAATAGTTTTTAGTCTTTAATATATGTCTTATTTATTAGAGACTGATTATCAGTTACTCAAATAATAACACCATTTGGGTATCTTATTTAGGACTGAAATTCAGTTACCATCAAACTTCCCTTCAAAAACTCTTATTGTGTATGTGTATTTGAGACTGACATTTAGTCTTCAATACCTTGTCCTAGTTTTTTAGACTGATTATCAGTTACTTACATTAGGCATATAAAATTCAGTCTCAAATAACATTTGTAACTGATAAATTAGTCTTCAATACTATGTATCTGGTACTAATAAATCAGTCTCTAATAATTTAGTTCCTAATAGTCACTTTTCTTGTAGTGGTTCTCTAATCCTAAACAATTATACAATAATCAATTGTTGTTTTAAATTAAAGATTCTAATCTTTGGGGTTCTATACTATTACCTATTATGTTTCAATTTTGAATTTGTATTGAAATCAAATTTGTATTTTCCGGTTTTATATCTTTTATTATTATTTAAACTTATAAAATGTTAAGAATAAAAAATTAGCCAAATAAGAAAATAGGAATAAAAATATAAAAAAATGTTATTTGGTTTATTCGGATTTATTAGAATACGATACTCATTGACTTCGGATAGATTTGAATCAAATAGAGATATCGTTAGTCGGATTTGATCAGATTTCTAAGAGGGTCATGAAAATTTCAAACTCGAATGATCCATCATCCAATCCGATGAACACCCTTACTACCACTCCCGAATCTGCTCATTTTTTATGACAACCCGAATTTTTCGATAATACTATTAAAATTAACTTTCTCCGTTTATCGCGAATTAGTCTATTTTACTATTTTGTAAGAATAATAATATTAAAAATAATAATAAAGTTAATAATAATAATAAAAGCGCTCATTCGATAAAAACGTATAAAAACCGTTTAACGTGTTAATACGCGATGATTTAAGACTCGTTTGATTATCCGGCATGTTTTAAATACATAATCTCGGAACACTTATAACGTTTTGTATAAATTAAAACTAACGAGAAACGAATTTAAACGTTACGTGAAAAACTTAATCGAACGTGTTCTAACCGAATTCTTTTACGAACCCGTTTCATTAAACCACTAGTATATAAACAACATAATCTCCATTTTTAGGGTTGAAAGAAAATTAGGGCAGAAAGAAAGAGAGGCGTTCACAGCCTCTGCCCCTTCTCTCTCGGTCGAACCCCGGTCTCCGGCCACCGGCGGCCTATTCCGGCGAGTGCCTGCGAGTGGCACGCAAATCCGGACTCCTCTCAAGCCCCGATCACTATGGTGGCCTCGATTTCTCACGAAACGCATAATAGTGATGGGAATCGAAGGTAAAGACGGCGGTTGCAGGTCGGTTTCGGAGTGGTGGTGGTTAATTAAGGGTTCCCGGAGACGGGCCACGGTGGTTGGTGCCCTGTGACCTCGCGACTCTCGACCGTAGAGGCCCGATAATGGTTGCATGTCGGTTGTGTCAGCTACGGGGGATGAAAGGGGTCGCGAACGGGGGTCGGGCTAACTGTTGGCTGTGGTCATTATGGTTGTGGAGGTCGGCCGCGGCGAAGGTTGCTGCCGGTCAGGTGACTGGATCGGGCAGCAGCGGTGGTGATGTAGGTTGTTGGACGACATCATTGGTGGTGGATCGAAGATGATTTTGGGAAAACAAAGGTTCGATCGATCCTTCTGCAGATTGTTCGATTGACAGGGATGAGTGGTGGTTGTTGTTGTTCGTTGTCATGGTGCAGGTCGCGGTTGTGGCTGTGGATGTTATTGGCTGTGGTTGGTGTTTGCAGATGGTTGATTTGAGAATGGTTATGGTGGTGACGGTTGATGGTGGTCGTGGTGTGTTGACTGTTGGGTTATAGGTGGTGGTGGTTTTGGCTGTTTAGTTATGGTTGTGGACCTAGGTGACGATAGAAGCTGGTTGTCATTGTTGTCGGTCCTGATGGTGTCCCGATGGTGGTTGTGAATGGTGATAGAGCAGCAGCTATGGTGGTGGTGGTTGTAGGTTGGGTTTGTGTTATGTTTGGGGGTGGTTGTCGGGTCGAAGTAATGGTTGTTGGCTGCGGTGGTGGTTGTTGTTAGTTGTTGTTGATTTTTGGTGGTGATTGTGTCGATGGTTGTTGTTGATTTCGGGTGATAGTTGTACTTTCGATGGTGGTGTCGGTTATGGTGACGGTAAAAGTTGTAACCGATGATGGTGATGTTGGAAAAGG
>BJCN01322027.1:887-19527 GCA_018326445.1 Flaveria brownii
ATTAGCGGCGACATATGTCGCCGCTAATGGTGTTCTTCCTTGTAGTGAACATCACAAATGTTAAAAAGTTTTGAGTTTTGTCCAAATAAGTCTTGTAAGACAAACAATAACTAATGTCAAAGATGTCCAATGGAAATCTATCAATAATAGTGGTACTATCTAAATTTTAAACGTCAAACATATAAGTTATAGAATATCTAACACCTCGTGTACATAATGCGTGCACCTTCACCTCTAACCTTGTGTTTCTACTATGGACATGTCACCTCAGTGTGTCTCGCACTTTTTAAAACTACGTTTTTAAGATGTCTCTCGTTTAACTAATTTTTTTTCATATAACCCATATAACTTGTTTGAGATAATAACCACCCAAAAAGTAGACTTGGGTACTTTCAATTATCAATCGTCACAAGAACTATGTCTAAAAAACAATAAAAAAACAATACATGAAAAAAAGACAAGCAAAATATCCTTCCGTTCTAACGGGCTACCCAACCCTAAATAGAGCCACTTGACCGTGTTCAAGTTCAATCGAACTTAATTAGGTTCGATTGAAATTTAAGTAGGTTCGATCGGCCGTATTTGGACATGTTGATAAATCGTGTTCATTAAATGAAAGTTCGGACAACTCTCGTTAAGGGACGGAGACGACTATGTTAGATGGTGGCATTTGTAAGGGCGGTCTGATCAAAGGGACGTTAAAAAAATTTTTTTGGTCAAATGTATATTATGTGAATGTTGCTTTTATCTTATAGAAATCATACTCCTATATCATCTCTATCTCAAAAGATAGAAGAGACGGCTTCTAAAAGACTATCTATGTGTATCCGTGGCGTGTGTATATGGCTATGGCCAGGGGTCTAGGTCTAGTGAAATCAATGATTTTCTATTAGTGCTCATAATTAACCACTATGAGAGCAAACACTTGTATATTACAAAAGATCTGTAATGTACTTTATCTATGATTTTTTGATACATAAGGTTGTGGTATGCATAACAAAACATCAAAAATGTAATAAAAAAAAAGAAATCTGAGTTTTGTCAAATAAGTCTCGTAAAACAAAAAAATAACGATCATTAGACCCGATAGAAATCAATCAAAAATAGAGGCATTATCTAATATTAAGGGCCGTTCAAAAAGCAAGTGACTCGCTCGTTTAAATTTAAACGAAAATTATAATTTATATAAATTATAAAACAAAATTATAACATATTATATAAAAAAACACCATATACATAAGATTGTTTTGATAATTTATAACAAGAAACTAATTATAAAAATATAAAAACATGATTATACTTCTTAAAATAACAATCTTATATAATTATTTTCAGCGAATCAAAATAAACAAATTAATGTAATAAATACTATTTATATCTATATATATACGAACATAAACAAAAATAAATAAATAAAATATATTTTTTAAATAAATAAGTTGGCTCGCGAGCCGGCTATGCTCGTTTATACACGACCCGAGCCCAAGCTCGGATTTTAAGCTAGTTAAAATAAACAAGCCAAGCCGGCTCAGCTAAGTTTTTTACCGAGCTAAGCCGGAGCCCACCTTACTCCTAGTCTTGTGCCTCTACTATGAACATGTCACCTCAATGTGCCTGGCACTTTGTAAAACCAAGCTTTTAGCCTTTTCTTTTTACTATTTGACAAGTTCGTTCCTCTTTTAATTAATTTGTTCATTTAACCCATTTAACTTGTTTGAGATAATAACAACCCAAAAAGTGGGTACTTACAATTATCAATCGTCACAGAAGTATGTCCAGATCGAGAAAACAAAAGTCAAAAGGGGAGGAGCAAAATATGGTTCTGTACGTTCTAATGGGCTTCCCAACTCAATAGCAAAGGCGAGACTGGCATACATCCTTTACAACCGATGAGTAAAAGGACCAGAAGGGGCTTGTTTCATCAATGGGCCGTTGACCAAATGGGTGTTGCTCTATGTACATCTTTACATTTTCACTACCCGCTACACCTTCGAGATAGACTCGAAGATCCCCATCAGGACCTGCAAACAAGTGATGTTTCATATTATCATATATGGTTCTCAAATTTATGACAATTTTCGGAAAACAACATCCCAAATCACTTAACATTAACTTACAAAGATACCCTCGTTAGTAATATTTTAATGCTATCGTGATAAACAAAAAAACAAACAAAATAACTTGACATGTGTGGATACCATCCTTTTATTATTACAGAATACTATATATGATATTTTAATTTAATTTTGGTTTGAGTATAAAAAATATGAAACTACTTCTTCACTTTTTATATATGCAGTTATGTGTAATTATGAATCATCTTTATCATTTTAAAATTTATAAGACAAACTAAAAAAATCAAAATAAAAAGTTAAAAATCGGTTCAAACCATGAATCCGCAAAAAACTAACAGTCAAACCGCTAAAACCACACAGTCATGCACCCACCCACCCATGCCGCTTTAGATTGTCGTTTCCTAAAACCGTAGTTAACGATTCAGCCAACACCCCTAGTACATAGATATTCTTAAAATAAAAAAAAAAATGGGTGAAAACAACAACGATTGAGCACAACAAGTGATAGAATTGCTCACCTAAAGAGTTGTCATTTACATCCTTGTAGCTGTAAGGCGATGGAAATATACCAGTGTGCTTCTACAAGACAACAAATGCAATCAAAATCATAAGTGAAACATGATAGCTGATATGTGGTTTAAGTTTCCAAGAAACTTACAGGATTTAGCAACGCCTTATACGGAGAATCATCCAATAACAATGTGTTTAACTCATCATAATATCCATATTTTTCCCATATTATCCCTAGTTTCTTGAAAACTATGAACTTGTGTTGGTTTTCAAGGCTCCTGACACTTGAACTGATGCAGCTGGATAAATCCTGAAAGCAACAATATGCAACAGAAGAAGTTGAATCAATAAGAACAATTAAAACCAATTATGAACCTTATAAACCATAACTGATTGTTAATATCAAACTTATATAATTCCACCAGCGATCACTTCTTTGCGATGAAGGTTCAATAAATAGTTTAAGCGGCTTAAATTTGGTTAAAGAAGAGATTAAACAACACGTACCCAAACAAATACCAGCTTCTTCTTCAAATCACCGAACAAATAATCAACCACACGGTCTAGAACTTTCCTATAGATAATTTCAAAAGTTACAAGTACCATTAAAGTCCACTACGTGTTAAAAAAACATAGATTTAGTGAGTAATATACCTTGTTCTTGATGACCATATAGCGACATCAAATCTCTCGAAACAAAATCTTAGAAAGTCATCCAAGAAAGGTCTCTTGAATACTGTAATAGAAAGTAATATTAAGTTGCAATAAAAAGTAAAAATCTGATTACCAAATACAAAACTACTGAGCTTGGTCTTCAAAGTCTAACAAATAACACAAATGTAACAAATCTTACTTGCCCGCCTAGAAATATTTATATCTGATTTGAAATCCTTTGGTGCGGGATGAATGATATCCACGAGCAACCCATTTACATCAAGAATGAGAAGCTTTTTCTTGGATATGGTGACGTTATATTTATCTTTAATGATTTCCAAATTTCTAGTAGTGAGCTTTACAGAAACAGAGCTAGCGATGCTCATATCTATCTGTTTATCTTTAATGCCCGCATCTATCTGTTTATCTTTAATGCTCGTATCTATCTGTTGATCAACATTGCCTTGAGATTGTACAATTACTGCTTCACTTGAAGAAGTAACTTGCAGCCTACAGTTATCATTTTTAGCATCTTCTATATTGTAATGAGTCAGCTTCTTGTTTGTTGTTTTCAGCCTCTTTCGCTCTCCCGGGGTGTGTGTTTCAGAAACAGACCTAGATGAACCTGTAGCTATCCGTTGGCCATCAATGACTTCAGATTGTCCAAGTATTCCTTCACTTGAAAGAGTATCTTGCAGCCTACAGTTGGCAGATTTAGTATCTTCTACATTGTAATGAGCCCGTTTCTTGTTCGTTGCGGTCAGGCTCTTTTGCTTTCTTGATGCTTGCGGTTCAGCATTAGCACCAAGGCTTGTGGTTCCACTAAAGCTCATCTCACCGTCAGCTTTTTCTGTGTTTTCTACACCATCAGATACATTCCTCACATGAATACCTTCTGCCCCAGTTGAGTCCATCTCACCATTAACAATCACTGCCCAACCTTCCGCTTTCGACACTATAGTCTTAAAACCGCAAGCTGAACTTGTCCTCGAGCTCTTCACGAAACCCCTGGCCTTTTGACCCTATAGTCTCACATTAACCATTGTGATAGTATCTAAGTCTATCAACACAGCTGAATAAACTTGATTTTTGTTCTTCAATGTCTACCTCCTTCTCACTTTCAAACCAAGTGACCAAACCCAATCGATCTCGGATTATGTTAGCACCACGGCTGTTAGCACCAACTGTTTAATCAAGCCAACGTTAAAAGAAGAACTTAGTTACTGATTCTAAGGTACCAATCAACACTCATTCAAACAAACATAAACCTCAATAAATGATAATTTAGAACCCTAATTTCAGATTAAACAAAGATAAATCAATCATAACCATCTCCACCATTCCTGTTTGAATAAGAACCCTATCATCTCAATATTCAAAAAACAGAGTTTCGTAAAGCTTAATTTAATACCTTCTGTGTTTTCTACTCCATAACAATCGACGCAAACGAAATTACGTTAAATCGAAACGAACCAAACATAGCATCAAGTTGAAGTTCTAACTTCAAAATGTGCATGACTGCATGGAGTGAGCTAATTAACAGCGATTAATCAATTCGAAACATTCCTAAACAATATCAGATATCACCTGAAGCGAAATGATCGGAAAAGTAATAAACGGGAAGAAGTGCGTATATCAGAATTCACAAATAGAGATGGATGAATGATGATCAAACTAGCATGAAATGGAAGAGAAGTGTAAGGAGATTGAGCGATTTATATGAAAATGCATAGATTAGAGGAAGAATTGGGATCATAGTTGATACCTAGATGCGAATATCTTCCTTCGTCTTCGACGCTTCGTAAGCCTTGTAGTCGACGGATAATGTAATACAAAAAGTCGGTTGAATATACTGCAAGCCCAGAAGTGCCCTCACAGCGGGAGTATATACCATGCCCCTTGTAAATTACACACACTTTTTTTACGATAAAAATATATAAATAGTTATGGTGCATATGTTTGGTTTTTAAATTTTTAAAATTTGGGACCAAAAAGACGACGCAATATTTTTAAACTAACTTCGCAATTGTGATCAAAGTCAAGAGATCAAATGCGTAATATGATCAAACCATGTGAACTATTTATGTAATTTCTCTTTTTTATTTATATTTGAGTGAATTCTTTATATTAGGGGTGTTAAAAAATATCCAAATCTGAAATATCCGAAAATTTGAAATTCGGATATCCCAAATTTTGAATATCCGAATTTTCAGATATCCGAATTTTGGATTTTCGGATATTTCGGATATCCGAAATACCCAAATATTTTTATAAAAATTTAAAAATATTAAATATTGATTAAATATTTAGGATATTTTCAAATATTTTGGATATTTTAATAATAAATTTCGGATATCCGAAAAATATTTCAATAAAAATTAGTATATTTTTATAAAATTTATTAAATAATACAGCTTTTTTTTTGAATTCGGATATCCGAATCCGAATCCGAAATTTCGTCGAATCCGAAATTTCGGATATCTGAATCCGAACCAGAAATTTCGTCGAATCCGAAATTTCGGATATCTGAATCCGAACCAGAAATTTCGTCGAATCCGAAATTTCAGATTCGGATTCGGATAGTGAAATCCACTATCCGAAACTATCTGAAATTTTGAACACCCCTACTTTATATGATGGAGACCATCGTTTTTTGCCGTTCTCTCCCCTATATTGCTATTAATGATCACAACCACACAAACAATCCCCTTATGCAAAGCGACAATCATGCTATTAAGTTTAACATCTTAGTTTAAAAAAAATAATGTTTTAATTTGAATAAATGGCAGGCGAAAATTCACCATTTATTATATATGTACAATGTTAAAAATCATGGATTTTACACGTGCTACATAAATAATAGTGCTTTCAAGTTTTAAAACAAAGTCGTTTGAACTTATAAGTTTCTCTTTATGCAGTTAATCAAGACAATTTCTCCACTGCAACGAACGGCGACCAACGGTAGCTAAAATCTAAGCTTTTTCTCTTTTTTTCCTATTTTTAATAGTTGCGGCATATTATATCTATACAACTTCTAAACAGTGATGAATAGTTCTTCTCCCCACCGTTCCTTCTTTTAAACAACTTTAAATTTATCCTTTACATGTTCACCAAATTAGAAAATCTATTTACTAGGGTTGTATACAAACATTCACTAATGCATGAATATCATATGTAAACTTTGTAAACCTTAACCTTTCTTTATAAAAAAAAAGCAAATTTTATAATGAATGACTTATCAAACTTTGTCACCACATTAGCATGTATGCATACTAACTTAAACACTAGATCTAGCCATAAGTGGTTTCTAAACATGGTTCATGCTTAAATCTATGAAAAATGATGATAAAAATCATACATTTTTATTGGAAAAATTACCCAAATAGTCATTTGACTATGAGATTTTACATAAATAGCCATTGACTTTTGAGTTTTTTATTTTTAGCCTTTTGACCAGCACGAATCTCCATGTAGCGATACGCTGGAGATACCGTGCCTTATGTGTATCGCCGGATATACGCCGGAGATACCAGAACATTTTCGTATCGTTGTAATTAATTATTTTTTTTAATGTTACTAATATTATAGAATTAATATTTTTTATCCAAAAAATCACATTTTTAATTTACATTAGATATTAAATGTTAAATAATAAAAATCACATCTAAAAAAACACATTTTAAATTTACATTGGGTATTAAATGTTAAATAATAAAAAATCACATCTAAAAAAACACATTTTCAAATAAGATCTAAAAACCATATTTAAAAATCACATACTAAATTTACATTAGTTATTTGAAAATGACATCTAAAAAAATAAGTGTATAATTTATTTTTCCTCAAACTTTGAAAAACATCATATTTAACTAAACTGGTAAAGTTTTAGTAAAGTTGTGTACAAACTATTTCGTAACGAACTCAACCACCTTCGAAAGCTTTATATTATAATGGAGATACCAAGCACCTGGCGATAGTTTTCAAATTAATTTTATTATTAAAGTAAATAATTATTTTTGAAATCAAACTCACGCCTATATAGTTTGAAAGTTAGTTTTACTTTTTAAGTTAATCTTGTTAATTAATAAAAGGAAAAAAATTGTTTTCAAAATGATAACATATTTTATTGTTTGTTTGAATTAGTGGTGACATCATGATTGTAGCCGCCAGCCGTAGCAGCCTTCATACCATGCCGGTAGCCTCCGTTTCACACCCATCGGCGATACCACCCAATGCGGCGATACCAAATTTAGTGCGTATCGCCGGGTGACGGGTGTCTTTTTTTCAAAAGTTGACGATACATTGGTGATACCTCATGCATTGGTATCTCCAGTTAGTAAAAACTGACGATACCACATGCATTGGTATTGCCGATTGAAGATATTAAGACACATGGTAAATTCTTATTTGTCAGATATTTTAAAAATATGAAAAATCAATGACTATTATTGAAAATCAATTTGATCAATTGGTTATTCCAGTAAATTTCCCCATTTTTATTTCTTACTTGAGGTTTATTTCTCTTTTTTTTTTCTCTCTTTCCAACCGCATGCTAATTCTCACTCTCTTTTTTTAGTAACCTTTGAGAGCCAAAAAGGAAGAAGGGGTTGGCTAGCTTTCCCTTTATAGGGAAGTGTTATCGTTTTTTCCATAAAACATATTTATCTTATTAATTTTCATCATTTTACCTATTTAAGTATTTAATCCAAGACTTCATTCTTTAATTAATTTAATTTCTAAAACTTGGGATGTTACAGCTAGCCTCCTAATGATTTTTTATTTATTTTTTTTGATCAAACAAGTTATCATGACTTTTATTCATCCCCTACATAAATTTGATATTAAAAGTAAATCATAACACAATAACGACCCAACCTTTGAATAAAGGCTAGAAAGTGCAAACTAGTTGTTCCAAAAGTAATTATTTTATATAAGGTCTCTGATAGCTAGTTAAAATTTTTATTCGGATTTGGATCTTGTGAGTTGATAAACCCATAAATTTATACATCTATTAAATTGGTTGATCAATTTTAAAGCATGCAAATAACAAAGCTTCACAGTTTCATGCTTTTGATTCCGGATTAAATCCAAATGTATATATGAATGTTACAGCCTGACTTTTTTCAAAAACCGAGTTTATCAACTTCAATGATATATACATAACTATGATCGAATAATTATGATTTTTTTGAGTTTATCAATTTATATAACTTAAATAACAGTCCTTATGAATAAGTTCTATAGAAGCCCTCCCCGTATACATACAAACATAATGCTTATATGATTCAAATTTTATATGCGTATTTTTATGTATGATTAATAATTCTTAGATGATTATAGTTATATAATGATATATAAAAACTTATAGGTCATAATGACACTAGAAAAAGACAATATAAACATATCATATATCTATTTCTTAAATCATTAAAGCCAAATCACTCTTAAAAGTTAATATTTTTTGCAAGGCAATGATGAGACCCTTATGCAAATTTTAAAGCCTAAATATAAAATGAAGTGGTCCAGCCAAACAGATCCATATATGAAGTGGTCCATTGATTAAAAAGGCCCAAACCACATAGTGTGGTGCATTCTGTTCTACCCCTTTTAGGCTTGGACCATGTTGCATATTTGTTTAATATTTTCCCTTTTTTGATCTATTTCTTAAAATACCCAACAAATATACCATATAAAGTTATAAACATTGGGAAGGTGATTAGCAATATATTCCATCTTAGATGAATGTTGCCATAATATGAAAACGTAAGCCAGAAATGACAGTGAAAATGGTTTTAAAAGAACTAACTAGTTCATTGTTTATTTTAGCCTTGTTTAATTCATGTTTAATATATACTTAACTATTAGTGAAACTAAAAGTAGAAAAGGTATACTAAACATTTAATTAAGCTTGATTAGATAGGGGAGTAAACAGGATGAGTTGCTTATGAGTTATTCAAGATTAACTCTTAAAAACTTAAATTAAATTGACTTTAAACGAGTTTGGGCATGAACTCGAGCTTAAATTAAAGCCAATTAATAAACAAGCTTAAACCTAAGTGTCGTATGTTAAGGTTGGTTAGACCCGCGATCCTCAACAAGTATATTATGCATATATATAAACTAATGTTGTTTTATGTAACAAATACATAGTTACATAAAGAATTTGTTAAATGTAAAATATTTATTGTTATCTTGTATAAAGTCTAAAATCATAAACGTGTTATGTAATTTTATATGCATAAAAAATACATAGTTGAATATGTGTAATAGATAATAAACAAGCGGAACGGAAGATCATTGCTCAAAGCTTAAATGTTTATCTATTAACAAGTGAAGCTTGAGCTTGAAAAACTTCTACTAACGAGCTAGGCTAAGTGTCCGAGCTTCATGCATAAAGCTTGATACAAGCCTAGCTAGTTCAAGCTTTCTTAAATTAAATAAGTCGAGCTCGAGTTTAGGTTAGCCCGAAATCTATTAGGCTAATCTACGTTTCTAGCTTTTGAATATTATAAAACATAAAATACTAGAAATGATATCACAACATCGTCTTCATGCTTTTCTTTATTACAAAAGCAAATATTTAGAACACTCTGTTTTAAAAAGTTAAAAATGTTAAGAATATTTGATTGATAATATTCCTAAATAAATGATGTAGCTTTAATGTGAAAAAAAAATGAATAATATTAAATTGGACATAATAGGAAGAAGGAGCATGCCAAGGAATCTTTATACGTGTGGCCTTGTAATGGAATCCCTAGGATCGAGTCCACACCATTCTAAAATATATTCCTATAATCTTCTCACTTTATAATATACTTGTGGAATTAGAAGTATCGAACTACTTAATTAATATGATTTGGTTACATAATCATAATATCTGAATCAAATTATTATTGTTATTTTTTTGTGCTGAGAAGAGTAGCATGTGATCTAGACTTTTAATCTTGCTTTTCCAATTATCAACATTTAGCGGTAACAGGATTGTAATGTTGAAAGAAAAAACAAAAAGATAATACACGTTAAATGGTACATTTTTTGTTAAATTTAGTTTTGTCAATTCTTTTTCAAATAACTTTATAAGCTCTATTAAGATTTTTTTTTTTAAATTTATATCATAATCTGGAAATTTTTATTATATTTGATGATTATCAATCGATATAATTTTATAAAACAAAATAATACAATATACAAGTGTTCCATCAAAATCTAATACAACGATGCATGCAAACATATTATAATAGCCAGACTAAGTTGTTCATATCCAACCCATGAACGATTCTATGCGGTCATAATGGTACGCCAAAATCATTAGAAGATAGCCTCTAAAACCACCTAAAAATTGTTTAATATATATTGAGTTTGGCCCTTCATATTGTGTCTTCATATTGTGTGATTCAAACTTCGTAATTGATTATCTTATCAATTAATTTAATAATGAATAAAAACCAGTGGAATATGTTAGCTTCATTTTTAAGAATTGGGGAAACGTTTTATTTGGAGGAAACCACGCGATGGTAATGATGTTTAATATTGTACCCTTGTCACTTTCATTATGGGGTCCTGTAATAGATTCTTAAAAGCCCCTGAAGATTAGAAAAAGAACAGATTACACCCTGAACTTAAGGTTGACCTCTTCTCATGGAGGAAAGACGTGCGACGGTTGGAAGCCTAGTGGTTGGTGATTAATGCAATGCAACTCCCTGTGCTTCCAACTAATGCTTTTGTCACCTTCACTATAAAGGAATGTCTACCCAATAAATATGGAAATAAGTCAATGATATGATAGGTGTGTTATATGAAAATAAATAAAAAATTACTTACGACGTATGTTTTTTAAGGCAAACTCGCATACCAAAGATACCTATTTTTAGATCTACATAGTTTGTTTATAATAGAACATTAACCTTCAACGAGTCCAGCATCTTTTCTACACATAAACGTATTATTAAATTACATGTCATTTCGTATTCATCACCTTTGTACTATAATAGTTTTCGATTAATATGGAATTTTTATTTTATGAGAGTATATATGAATACATGTTCAGTTCATAATCAATTTTGTGTAGATCACATAATGAACATATATATAGTGTCTAGTTGGCCGGTGTAATTGGAATTAGAAAGAAAATTTGGTAAGTGATTACATAATTGTGTCATGCATCACGGTTAAAACTATTTGTATAAAATGTTTTATGAGGCTCTATATATTTCTAGTTAAACTAGTTCTGTATTATATTCCATCCACACACATAAGACGTTTATACTAAAAATGGTTAAGATCATGATCAGCCACCAAGAGGTGACACGTATACTATACGACAAGGATATATACACTAATTGATGATAAAGGTAAAAGTTTTGTGTCGATGAAAGATCAAACACGGGTTAGAAAACCAACGTTTGTGTTTGTTTTTTTCTTTTTCCTCTTTCAAGTCTTAACCATACTAACTTTAATTTTATTACGAAATTGTCACCGCATCATGTTAGCTATTAATGTAACTTCAATGATAGATTTTGTTTACAAACTTCTCCCGAATTTTGTTTTTTTTAATAATTATTTCCTTGTGTGAGTGTTTTATGATTGTTTGTGCGTAGGGAGGAAGAGATATGTATTTTTCATCGGAGGTATATGAAATGATATATATCAACTCTCGATCAAAGTGAATCAATAATCAAGATAAATAATTAACAAGTTCGCAACAAATTGAAGTCAACTATAAACGCGATGGACAGAAAAAAGAAGTCACTATTGTCAACTTTTTATCTACTTTCACAATTTTTGTTATCGTAAATAACTTTTATATGGTTATTAAACTTGTTTTTAAAAAGTGCATGCTCTCTACTTGAATTATGCGATAAATTCTTAATGTAATGTAATTTTGTGTGGTGTAAAAAGGCGGTGAAAACTTCAATAATAGGATCAAAGAACTTCATAAAGTAATAGTAGGTATGAACGATCATTAATAAGATTATGGATCTCATATTAGCACGTTGTGAACTTAATTAACTTGTATAATTGAGGTCAAGGAACTGAACTTTATATAAGAAGTATAAACAAGTATTAATTCACTTGAGTGATCTCCATGAACCTCAAATTTTTGTTTGAAAAGTCTAAAACTTTTTCAAACATACTTATATGAAAAGAGGCTAATAGCGTGTATTACATGCATACTAATTTCGATGATGATAACACATGTGAACTAATATATTGTGTGGTTTACTAATTGTATACTTAAATATTGTGTTATGATCTAACTAGTCATATAGGAGGAGAAAGTTATGATTCTGGATGAAATACGGAGAATTTTGATCAAGCGATGAAAAGGCCTACTAGGATTTTGTTTGTAATTATTGTAGGCATATGCTATCGGTGTACCCATACCTCGGTTTATGTTTGTTGTCGTCGTATGCCGCCTCTACGCTAATTGTAAGCTAAAATATGACACTTTTACACAACGTATCCATACATTGGTGGGCGCATGCTACGAAACACACGTTTGGAAAGTCATTTCATGCTTAATAAATTTCCCTAATTGTTTTCACATAGCGTTTTGGTTTAAAACGTATATTTTCACTTAACAATAACTCATTGTTTAATAAATGTTTACGGGTTAGACGGTACCTCAGTTGGACAAAAAAGAGTGAATAAGCCTGGGGAATTTGGATCACTGTTTAGGATAAAACCTGCTTATGTAGTATAAGTGTATAACTAAACGAGTTTATTAATTATTAAATAATGGAATGTAAGTATCATAAACTACTTTATGCTTCTACTTGTTAAACTTTAAAAAATAAAAACTTGGGACCGCTTTGGTGAATTATTAAATAATGGATACGTATAATATAAAGCAGATTACGAAAACACAGGGTTATTTAAAATTAATTATGTATTAAGCACGTCAATATATGTGTATGTGTCTGTATGATAAGATTAGTTTTTATTAAAATCCAACTTTTAGGAAACATGAAGGCTTGAAAATACAAAACTACGTACACATGCGTGAAATTTAGGGGAAGAGTTCTTGTAACAATTTAACAACAAATGATTTTTTCAACAACATAAGTAAAGTTGGACTTGTAATGAGTTAGACATACAGTTATAATAAAGAAATGATACGGGGGTTATCAAATTCATTAAAACAACACAATAGACCTAGAGAGTTAAACGCACTATTGTAATTAACATTGTATTGGAACTCAATATAAAAACATATCAAAATTAGGAATTTAACTATATAAGAAATTAGACTTACAGTTACACTATATATAAAAGAACATGTAAATGCTACAGTTTACTTTGTGTTCCTTTGGTTTGGTCATTGAACTTATTTTGCTTCTGTTTTCACCCATGCATCATTGACTTTAAAACATTTCTCGTTGGTCACTTTTCTTATTTTGCCTAGGTTGCTAGACAAAAGAAACTATAGAGGGAGAGGAAACCAACAATCTGTCACCCCCCACCCTGACGGTGACTCTACATTAGTCTCAAGCTTCTCTCTCTTAGATGACCTTTGTTTGTTTATGTTTCTTTCTCACCATGTCTCTTTTCTTATCAATCCTAGTTTCTAAAGAGAGAAACATATAAAGAGAGAGAGAGAGAGAGGAAACCATCAACATGTCGTTCCCCGCCATCACCCTCGACTAAGACGCTACATTTACCTTAGTCCCCCCCCCCCTCTCTATCTGATTACTTCTGCTTTTGGTTATAATTTTTACGGTTTCCAATATTGAGGATGTTATGGTGTGGATATGAACATTTGAAACCAATTTATGGTTCTTCTTTTCTTTCTATTGTTGGTTCAATGACGATGAGCCTAGACTTTTGTTTCCAATATTGAGGATGTTATGGTGTGGATATAATCGTTATGCATATTTTGTTTATTTCTAACCACTAGACTTTGCTAACTTAACTTCAAAAGTTGTAGGTTTTGCTGATAAAAAAATAATATGCACTTTTTGTTGTCTAGGTGTGACAACCGTGATGACAATGTGAAAATGATTCTGCTTTGGTATTGTAAGCGCTATCTTTAGTAGCCACAACAAGTTAGTAGTTCTCAGCCCTAATTAAAATCATATAAACTAATGTTATTAATTTTGACCTTCAAAAATTGTCACACTAATATGTTAACATCAGTATTTGAAAAATACGTAAATTGACACAGGTAAATAATTAGCGATGTAAAAAAAATCTCAATCGGAATATGAAAAATTAAGACTTTTAGTACAAGCCAAGGAGCTTAGTTGCAAAGCAGTAGCAAATGCACCCGTAGAACATCAATGTGTTAGGGAATCCAAACTAGTTTTAGTGAAAGCATATTAGACCCTTAAATAGTATAAATAAAAAAATCTATGTTTCTTTTTAAAATTAATTTAGCTACAACCACTCAAAATAAAGAGTATGGTGCGTATATTTTTTCTTCCTCTTCATTTCTAAGCGACATTTAGTATGAGTCGTAGACGACGCTTGAATATTTGACCTCAAAGAAAACTTTACTATTTAACTTCATATTTATCATTAGAAACAAACTCGACACACCTCTATTTTTCTTGAAATGAAGGTTTTATATAAGGCATTGTTACTATGACTTGATGATTGTATTATATGCTAAACATTTGAATTACCATGATGTGTTTCATGTAATTAATGTCGCTTACTATTGAAAATACTTCTTCATTAAAGTAAATGATTTAATTGAGGAAAATATCTTTTAATAAATACAAAAATTAAAAAACAATTACATGCCCAATGTAAATTAAACTATCCCTTCTGCCTATAAAAGAACCAAGTATCTAGCAAGAAGTTAGAGACATTACAAACACCAAAAACACATTATACAATACTCCTTAAATTAAAAAAAAAAAAAATCCAACATGCACAATCTAAACTATCCCTTTTGCGCGATTTTTCTCTCTGAAAACGCCAAAAATATAAATATAAATATAAATAATTATATATAACTAAAAGAATTTTAAAGAGACTATCATATAAATAATTTTAACCTTTGAAAATCGATCCCTTCTTCCTTTTAAACAAACATTTGATAAAATTATAAAAAAATACCTTTTTGACGAAGTCCTCTGTTATTAAATGCACTCATCTCTTCATAAAGCTCTTTCTTACGGGCTTCACCACCACCCTCAGCTCAAGTTCTCAATCTCCTACTCTTCTTACTACATAAACCCTAATTTCTCCCAATTCATGAACTAACACCAACAAATCACCAAACAATGGGGATATGTTTCTCACGCAAATCAACCGGAGGAAGAACAATCTACTCCAAACGCATCACCAATCAATCCACTGCATCCATCAACAGAAGCTCACGTAACCGGTGGTCTCGTGTTCGATCTTCATCCGTTAAGGAGGAAAACCTTGATGATGCTACTATTCACGAGCACGCCATCGCTGCTGCACTCTTGTTCCAACAGCACCAGCAGCAGAACGGTGACGTCGTGCGTTTTGATCGATCAATCTCCCTCCGGCAGCCTCCTGGTGGCGCAAACGCCCAATGTCACCAGATTATTCGCCGGAGTTGCAGCACTAGGCGTCGCTCCGTCGTAGATCCTTTGGTTCCGCCTCAACAGCTCCTTATTCAGGTTCGTTTGTTATCGGTTTTTGATCAATTGATGAATTTGAAGTTGTGTTCTGGTATTTGATCGACAGGGTCGTCCACGAGAATCCTCGAAAAAAGTCTATAATACGACAATAATTGTTATACTAATAAACAAAAGTATAGTAGCAAAAAAATCTAATTTACTTAATTAAGCGAATCGTGACACTCTTCTAACGTTTTTGAAATGAATTCAGATTGAATAAATGGTAGTGGACTAAACTAATTAAAATGATAATAGTTGTTTTAAAAAAAAATATATATATATATAACGTATAAAATTTTAAAAAATTAAAGATTTCGGGCCAATGAGGAGATCAGGCGCTGGGCGGTCGCCCACCCCGATCACCCTCAGGGCTGTCGTCATGATCGATGTTGGATCATAGTAGGTTTAGAATGTGTGTTAGGCTTTGATTTATGTTGTAATTTCTTCATTTCTGATGTGATTTGATGTTTAGCAGGAGGTGAATCATGATGAACTGGAGACGAGCCATGTTGTTCTTGTTCATGGAGGTGGTTTTGGAGCATGGTGTTGGTATAAAACGATTGCCCTTTTACGCGAATGCAAATTCAAAGTCACTGCGATCGATTCTAGTGGCTCTGGAATCGATTTGTCTGATGCAAACGCGATTGAGAGCCTCTCACAATACGCAAAGCCACTCACTGATTTTCTCATAGAGCTTGCGGATGGAGAAAAGGTTAGTGTTTTTTGTTTGTTTAGTTTCTTTACATATTGCATCTTCTTTGATAAACAGAGATCTTACAATGACTACCGGCTTAGTTTTTGGCCAAAGTTGTTCATTGAAGGTAAAAGTGAAAAAGTACAAGTTTGTTCTAAGAGTACATCTTTCTGCATCTGCATATAAGGTCACAAAAAAAATAAAAATCTGTGCCTTACGTTTTAAATGGTCAGAAATATAAATGGTAAAGTGATAAATAATCTAGTGATGATATCAGTCTATTGTACTATGTATTATGTAATATATAATGCACTATGCTTAGAAGGTACTTGATGTATTGGACTTTGAAACTTGATGACCCTGTTCAACCCATTTACTTTTTTAAATATTTTAAAAAAAATATGTTTTATATCATAAGTTAAGCTAATATCCTGAAATTTAAAAGATACAATAGATATAAGTATCATCTTTTATAGCTTAATGTAATTGTTTTAAAAACATTTATATGTTTTGTTATAATTTTGTAATTATAGAGTATTAATGCGCAAGAAAATAATTTATGTTTGAGTATATCATGCATGTTGTGTTCGATTTCATGTGTCTCGCATGAATTTCGTTTTTGTAAAATATTCGGGTTTGACCCGTCAACAGGCAAGCATGATTTGTTCAGCACCTCTAGTTTCATCTTCTACTAGAACTTCGCTGGTTGTGAAACCACACTTGCATTCGGTGTACTTGTGACTTTGGTGATTTCTCTTTTTAAGCGAATGCTAATCCACAAACCTAACAAACTCGATCTTAGTTTTCCTACTCGTTTTTGTAGGTGATTTTGGTAGGTCATGACTTTGGTGGAGCATGCATATCATATGCAATGGAGCTATTGCCAACTAAAGTCGCGAAAGCCATCTTCATTGCTGCTTCAATGCTGAAAACAGGACAAAGCACACTCGATATGTTCTCCCTCAAGGTTTGCCCAACAAAATCTCTCAAATAAGCGGCCGGTTTATCGAATAATAATAAATAGTTTATAATAATTTCCAGGAAAATACAAATTGTCTGATGAGGCAAGCTCAAAAGTTTTTGTATGCAAATGGGAACAATCTGCCTCCAACTGCTATAGATCTTGACAAATCGCTTTTAAAGGACCTGTTATTCAATCAGAGTCCTGCCAAGGTATAAGTTTTCTCTTATTCAATCAAGATTCCACCTATAGACCATGAGCAGCTCAAATAGGTTGGATCACAAGTCAAAATAGATGTGTGTCAGGTTAGTTAATACACTAGAGCACAACTAAGAGGATGTCATGGGGGTCCATTGACCCAGTCACCGACTCACTGGAATTTATTGAATTTTTATTATAAAATCTAAGTTCTTTTAAGAAAAATATGAATTTTACCTCTTAATTTTAGTTGGTGGCGAAAATAACTTATGATGACCCTCAGTGGCTCAGTCTCCCGCCAATAAATTTTGGTTCCACCACCTTTGACACAAGAAACACTTTTCGTCTACATTATATATTTTTATAAATAAAAACATGTTAATTATAATGACTAAAGTAATATTATTAGAATTATAATGTGACTTTATATAAACAATATGTGGAGCTGTATGTCATAAATCTTGACTTTAGGTTACTTTTAACATGTTAGACTTGTTTGAGATAAATAGTCAACCTAAATAAACTCTTAACATGTTCATTCTATGCAGGATGTGGCATTAGCATGCGTCTCAATGAGGCCGATTCCATTTTCACCTGTTCTAGAGAAACTACATCTTTCCGACTCAAACTATGGTCGTATTAGACGGTTTTATATTGAAACCCCCGAAGACAATGCCATACCTATCACTCTCCAACAAACAATGATTAATCAAAGCCCACCTGAAAAGGTTTTTCGCCTCAAAGGTGCAGATCACTGTCCGTTTTTCTCCAAGCCTCAAGCCCTACACAAGCTGCTAGTCGAGATTGCAAAGTTGAAATAAAAACGAATAAAATTAACTCGGTTGCATATAACTCATTTAGTTAATGTTTGTTTGAGAGGTAGCATGATTTTGAGCAGTTGTATACATTTGCATAAGATATAAATGTTTGTGTCATCTCCAAAAAAAGA
>BJCN01322089.1:0-11914 GCA_018326445.1 Flaveria brownii
ATACATGTAATAAATACGTGTCATGCATATATACATACAAAAAGACACTACATACATACATACACACATATATACACACACATACACTATTGCAAATTGGTGCGTAATTTTCATTTCATTTACGGAAACTAAAAATATATTTAAATACAATATCTTGTATTTCTATTTAAAAACAAAAAATAAAATTCAAAAATACTTTCAGCGAGGAGATTGTCCTCATAATATGTGACCCGGGGTTTTTTTTGTTTTGGTAGCAATTGAAAATAAAAAAAATATATTTATCTATAGCATGGACATTGTTCTTGCTATAGATCTAGTAAAAAATGGTCCTACTTTTTTATATATTTTCACGTTCATTAAAATAAATTAAAAAACAAAAAAACTTGAAAATGGTAGTGCAAGAATATTGTTCTTGCTAAAGGTCTGGTCAAACTAAAAAATCAATTGGCCTTATTTTTTTGTCTTTTAGTGTGCTATAGTAAGGACATTATGTCCTTCCTATGAACTTTCCTTGCCAAATATCATTATTCTTGTAGTGTTATTTGTATTTTCCCTAATTAGTTTAAGTCTAGGGGCTTAATATGTCATTAGTGAATATTATATTCACTATAAATAATTAAGTGGTAATTAGGGTTTGAGAGCTTGAATGAGCCATTGATTGAGGGACTTTCACTTTTGTATTTTCTATTGCAATCAATTCAGATTAAACAAGGGTTTATTGAGTGTTCATGAGGTGTTTATCATTGTTCTCCATATTTTATAGTGTTTGATCTATATTGTTCGTAAATGTCATTGATATTTGTGTTCTCAGTGGGATTTGTTTGTGTTTATTAATCAATTGCACTGTTATCTCGATCAAGAGGACCAACATTATAGTATCAGAGCCATTATGCTCTTGCTTATTTATGTTTTTGTTTGGCTTCAAGTTCAAGTCATTGTTCTATTCATTTTCGATCTGATCTATGTGTTTTGGACTTGGAAATTGATTGAGGTTGCTCGATTTTGGTGTGGGAAGCTTTAGAAATCATCAGATCTCAAATTCATTGAGATTTGGATGAATTGAAGCTGATTTTGTGTAAAAAAAGGTTGTACAGATATGTCGGGCGAGTATACAGATCTTCCAGCGAAATTGTCAAATCATTCTACGAAACTACCTAGTTTCGCCTAGCGAAACTAGGGATTATTTAGCAAAATTACATAGTTCTTGCTTTTTGGATCTGATTTTTTTGTTCTAGCAAAAGTACATGCATTGAACGAAAGTTCATGGTGTTTATGTGCCAAACCTAGCGAAATTGCTGCCAAATTGATATCTATATGAAAGTTCAACTAGTTTTGGGTGAAACTATCTAGAGAAACTAGCATTAGTGTGCCATTGCTAGACGAAATTGTTGTCAAAATTACAGGCGAATCTACGAGCGAAACTACCAGCGAAACTAGTGAAATTTCAATGAAATTGCCAGCGAAATTAGTAAAACTTCAGTGAAATTAATTTCTGATTATGGCAAAAGTGGATTTTTCAAAAATCTCTAATATCTTTAAATCCGATAATCTAATATCAGCAGACCGATTCTTTTGTAGCTATGAAAGATGAAAATATATCTGATTTTGTTGATCGATTTCTGATGGTGGCAAGGAACCTTAAGAAGTATGATGACCAGCTGGGGAACCATGACTAAATCACAAAAGTTCTGGACTCTCTTCTTCCATAATGGAGTCTACAAGTTTGATTGTTAAAACAGGAAGGAAATTTTGCTGACTACCAACTCATTGATGTTATCAACAAGTTGCAGTCATTTGATTAGGATATGAAGAGAACTTATGGTGGGTCTTCTTGTTATGGCATGTCAGACAAGTCTGGTGATGGATCTTCAAATGCTGAGATCAAAGAAACTGAAGAAGAAGTCAACCATGCATTGGTGGCTGAGGTGGTGAACAGTGATGAGGATTTTGTTGAGAATTTTGATCCATTCAGAGAATTCAGGTATGAAACTCAAGGTGAAAGTGTTTATGAGCTTATGCAAGCTGGTGTAATGTTCAGAAGCAACAGGATAGTAAAATAGGTCAAGTGAAGCTGGAGGTTCAGGATGAAGGAAAGCAAGAGGAAGGTAAAAGCTGAGGAATATAAGAAGAGAGCTGCTGAGGAGGAAGAGTACAAAAAGAACACTCCCGTCTATCAATCAATGTGAAAAAGCCCTAACTACTGAAAAGGTGGTTATGGGACTCCCCTGTGAGGTAATCCAAGACATGTGTTCTCCTCCCTGTAAAATTTGTTTATCTGGAGTTTATAAAGCTAACAGGTTATTACTAGAAAATAAAAGAGAATTAAATCAAATAAACAAAGAACTTAAAATCAATGAGTCCAAATATTTTATTAAACTAAGAGAAGCTTTAAAAGAAAATGTTATTTTAAAAAGAAATCTTTTAGAAAATAATATCGAGATAAATATTTTGAGCGAACGAGTCACCTTAACAGAATGTGAGACTAGCAAGCTTAAAACTAAACTTGATAAATGGACAATATCTAGGATGAAACAGTAAGAACTATTCTATAAGCATAGGGGAGCTAGAATCAAAATGGTGTAGGATGTGGTGGAACTTCATATGTTTATCCTCCTCCTAGCACTCATTGTTACTCTCTTATGCCTCAACCTCATCCATCTAATAATTTAATTGAAGCTACGGATACTAACAGTTTACATGCAGGTTTAAGCAGCGTTAATCACAAAGAGGTTCAATATGAATATGATTCTCCTGTAGGTTTGGGACTCATCAAGCAAGGATCTGATAAGCAAAACGAACAATTCCACCTCTGATGCTTCAAAATCAGTATAAGTTATTTCCCGTAACTTCTTTAACAAATTCAAAACAGGTGACATCCCTTCTTTTGTTCCTGTCAGGTTTGTCAAAGAAAGAACAATTGTGGAATCATCAGGCAATCAGAACTCAACAACACAAACTGATACAACAAGAGTTATCAATCACGATCCATTGGAAGCAGACTTGTGTATACAAGTGTAAAAGCTCAGATGATGAATCCAAGATCATTAAGTCACCCGAAGTTGTCATGTCTCAAATGCTTCCAAAATTCAAATCAAGACCTATACGGAACTCATCTTCAATGCTAAACAAATCAGCAGTTCTTCCAAAACTTAGCAGAAGCACTCACCAACTTCATTTGCTATACATCAAGCTCGTCACAAATCTGCCTCCAAGTCTGCCAAGTCACCAGCCTTACAAAAAGGTGAAACTCAACTAAAACTCTCTCTGTCCTCATCTGTTACATCAAAAGGTTCTCAGAAGAATGTTCAGTTCTCATCTCCTTGAACAACGTCAAAGCAGGCTCTACCTTCTTTGCCTTCCATGGGACTACAAAGAGCCAAAAGCTTTTCAAGGCTTGCTTTAGATGTGGAAAAGAAGGTCAGGTGCTAAAGAAGTGTCCTTAAGTTCAAAGACATGCTTTGAATGGTAAAGGTGAGACGAATTGCTTCTTCAGATCAGAGCCTAGAAGGAATGGGCAAGACGGTAAAGGCAACACGGGTTGCTTCTCTGGTTCAAGAAGTAATATGCACACATCTTTAAATGGTTGGATGACGGATAATCTATCCAAACCTTCTCATGTGAAGCCGGTTTCACATGATTCAAAGATGAAAAAGATCAAAGTTTTGAAATCAAAATCTCTTCCTTCAGGTCTTAAAAATAAAATGATTTCCAAATTAAATTCGCTCTAATCAAAAGTAATTAAACTGAAATAAATTTGGAAAAAAACAAAAGGTTGAAAAGATAAATGATTTTTCACAACGGTGTGTGCTTAAGCAGGTTCTGTACACTGATGAAAATGGAACTCCCAGGACTAAAATGGCTTGGGTTCCCTTTTCTAACTAATCTATTAATGACTGCAAGAACAATTCAGGAGGACTATTAGTAATCCGGTTTACCGACAGAGAATGTTCGTCATTCAAATTAGAGGCGGAACAGACAAGTTATGGTTTTGGTATCTTATCCACATTTTGGATCCTTATCTGTATTTTCAAATCTCATTTCATAATCACTGCATTTCTCTTGATAGTTCATTCTTAATCCTTCGTTAGTGTAAAATGGAAGACAATTTCTTTGGTTATTTTCTTTTTAGTAAGTATAGAATGTGTATATAAATAAAATTTAGGGGGAGAGTAGTATAAAAGAAAAGAACAAAAAGATTTTAAATTTTATTAGTTAAATTAGTTGCTTTAGGTTATAAAATAAATAAAAATTGAGAACTTGATTCGGGATGACTGAGAAATGATAGTATGTTTTCTTTGTATGCTTGTTTGCATGACTTGTACTTTGTGAGAAATGATAGTAACTGATGTAGATATCTATATCTCTTAAAATTCTAAAATCTAAAAAAGATAGTTTCATTATATGATAGGCTTGGTAAGCTCAGCCCAAAAACAAAGTAAATAGTGATAATGTGGCCTAACTAATTCTTCAAGAGCTCAGTAATAAAGATCATTAGCATGACATCTTGGCATGCACAAAGAAACAAATCTTTGTTAGAAACTGGTTGAGAGTTTTAAAATCTCTGTTCAGATTCCCCTAAAATCCCAAATCACCCTCACCCTAGCCTGAATTGAGCACCTAATGTGATTAGAATCTGCATTAGTATGATCTCACTAACTTGTTGATGTTTAGTTAAATCTTTGTGTTTGAGTATATCTTGAGAATGTGATCTCATGATTAAATCAATTCTTGGTTCTTAAATTAATAATAATAATAATAATAATAATAATAATAAAATTTATTAATTAAATCCAAAAAGATTTTTCATTTCAATTTTTTTTCAAGTCTTCTATATTGTGCTATTGAAACGATCTCATATTTTCGTGCATTTCATGGAAAATTGCACACACAAACGAACATGGTTTCACTTATTTATATTTATAGATAAACACGGTTTTATTTGTATTGTTGAAATGATCTAATGAGAAATGTGTAGAATATGTTTGTGATTGTGTTACAGATTTTTATTGCAAATGATGACCGATCATCAGCTGAGCAAAGTTCCAGACCAAAGAACCTGTTCTTCAAGTTTGCAGAAGATATCGAGATAGGATTCCTCCTTCTACCTCTTCTGAAGCATTCAAGTATAGAGAATTGGAAAAGCTGCTCCTGATCATTCACAAAAGATGCACACGAAAAGAGGGGGCATACAAAAAGGGCAGCATGTGAAATGAAAGATCTTCAGCAACAGATCATCAATCTAGGAGGAGATTGAAGATCATTTTTTGGCTGACTTATCGGAACTGAAGATGATACAAGACATTGATAATGATAGACTAAGGGGGAATATTGTTGAGTCTGAAAAGGATAGCCTATACTATCAACACAGTCAAAGTCAACAAAAGTCAACGTTACGGTCAAAGTCATCAGAAAAGTCAAATAGTCACGTTCGAGACGAAGATCCGAGACGAGACATTGAAGATATATTCGACTAGGACTTTTACTGTTAATAAATATATTTTGTGTCAACAAAATATATTTAATCTTGTTTTAGTCATTTTTGTATTTTATTTGTATTTTCCCTAACTAGTTTAAGTCTAGGGGCTTAATGTGTCATTAGTAAATATTATATTCACTATAAATAGTTAAGTGGTAATTAGGGTTTGAGAGCTTGAATGAACCAATGATTAAGGGACTTTCACTTTTGTAATTTCTATTGCAATCAATTTAGATAAACAAGGGTTTATTGAGTGTTCATGAGGTGTTCGTCATTATTCATCCATATTTTATAGTGTTTGATCTATATTGTTCATAAATGCCATTGATATTTGTGTTTTTCAGTGGGATTTATTTGTGTTTATTAATCAATTGCACTGTTATCTCGATCAGGAGGACCAACAGAACTTGATACGTGTTTTAATTCGAAATTCAACGTTGTCAAGGTGTGTTCGAACCTGTAACTGAATCCTGTTCGAAAATCCAACTGTTACGATTTGTTTTTGACCGAATTAAGCAAAATTGTCTCACTAGAAACGTTCGCGTGATAATGGCGAATTCAAACACACAAATCGTTACTATTAACACCATGTACTTACAACCGGATCCTACGCAAAACCTTCGATCGAAACCTTTACTCATCCAAGTCAAAACAATCGTTATCAAATCTATATAAGCGAGGGTAAACATTCGAATCGATCTTTTCGAACTCCCTAGCACAAAAATTTCAGTCAAAACATACACGCACAAGCAATCGATCTCCAACGTCCCGCGTTCAAGTGCAGCTATTCTTGATCATATATACATTCAATTCAACACTAATCAAGTAATTTATACGCACCCACACACTTGGTTTCACTTAGGGATCAAAAGCCCTAAGTTTGATTTCATTAACATTCACGAATTGATGTTCAATTCGTTTGATGTGATTCTAGGGTTTATCTTGATTTGGGAATTTTTTTTAAAAGTTTATTTTTAAGATTTTAAATGAGATTTCACACAAACATCAGGCCTTTAGGCCACCATTTAACACTCTTCCAAATTCTAGAGGAAACTCGCGTTCGAACCAGGCCTCCCTCATATTAGTTTTAAAATAAGTTTTAATCCAATATTTAGTTACAAAATTTTTCTTAATACATTTATATTAATATAAAAATTGTTATATTTATTAAAAACCGATTCAAAGTTTATTTATTAATTTTGAAACATTTTATAAATTAGAATTATATACTTCTTTATTTTTAAGATTACAAATGTTTTAAAATTATTATAAATTCATTAGTAAGTTTTAAATGTATAAAAGTTATTTAAAATCAAACATAATACATTTCAAATTATTGTTATCATTTTTGTAAAACATCCAAATAATTAACTATTCAATTAATTATTTTGACCAAATTATTAAATAATCAACTATTACATTATCAAATTTATTGTCACCATTTATTCTCAAATTCAATTTAAAATAATAAATGATAACTCTATTTCACAAATTATTTATTATTATTTTTAAATTGTCCTATTCTTATTTAATCAAAATATGTAATAAACAAGTTTCACTATTTTACTTAAACTATTATCAAACTCAAATCCCAATTTAGACCCTAAATCATCTCTATATCTTTAAATCATCATTATTCTTATTTATGACATCATACATGGGTTAACCATGATGAAAACACTTAGGTGTCTATTAATCACATTCTAGAATTCAAATCTTTCAAATATATCAATGTGAGCATTCATTCCCCTTTTATTTGTTTTATATTTTGGGGAAATCATGTGATTCAATATTCAATCATTGATATTCATTGTTATTCTAAATTTAATTCAAGACATGCTATGTTATTACTTGTAATTATGTGTTAATAGTTAGATAAACTTGATTATAACACAATCATTAATTCATGCAACCACGGTAATAATGTTAGATCTATTGGTTTGACAAACCCACCCCATTTGTTTAGTCGCATGGTGATTGGAACCAAATTCATTTATTCTATAAGGCTTCATTTGCAGACCGAGTCAATTATAAGTCTTGACATTGGCATGTGAATTGAATTATTTTCAATCCTTGTAATCAATCTATATATGTATGCGAACCTATGTTTACTTATCGGCTAATTCGTTAGCTCGTTACTTTTTCACATGATTTCAGGAAATGTTGTTTAGTGGACTACTTCATGCTCATGTAGGATTGGACTTAGACAAAAATAAATAAAACTATAATATGTTATTTTGATCGTTATTGCAATGTAATGTATTTGTTGATTAGTATTATTCAATGAAAACGACATTTAATATTATTTCAACTTATTTAATTTTCATGTGCTATGAACAATCGATTCACATTCGTCCTCCCCGATGATTTCGCCATCGGTTGGGGTGTGACAGATTGGTATCATAGCCATGGTTATAGGGAATTAGGTTGTTAAATGGAATGACCTAGACTATAACTAAGTACCCTTACACGTGAGTCCTATCATGTATTTATTATGCTTAGATAAGATTTTATGTGCCTTGTATGCTTAGACATGATTATGTGATTATATTCCTTATGTGATTATTCTTATATCCTTAATTTCAATCACTGTACACACGATTCTCAAATCATATTTTAGGCATTGTGCCTAAATCAGATGGTTTTCAAATTTTGAGTTTTTAATTGTTATTCATGGTTTTCAAATCCCTTCAAAGTCTTTGTCATATAACTGAAAACATGAAATGCTGGAAGAGTGGGATGCCTGTATCTCGAGGTGTTCTGTCTAGGCAAGGTATTCATATAAATCCAGATCAACCAATGGATACATTTACCTTACCTGGGAACCCTTAGGGTGAGTGTCCGCTTATAGGTACGCATGTCTTCATTAAGGTTGTGGTTGACCAAATGCTTTTTATAAGTCAACGTATTCGTTTTGGTTTGCGAACCGAACGTTTACACTTGGAACATCTCATTGTTATTCTAAATCATCTCATCATCGATTTATCTTTTTGAAATTATCAAAACCCATTATCTGATTCTCATAAAAGTTTTCCATAATCTTTCAGCATGTTTTCTCGTCAAAACCCACCTCGATCTGGAAACTCTAGCTGCAAGATTATTTCCATTATGGCATGTGAAGTTGCTATCCCAACAATGCTTACCTATTTGAACCAAGGCAGCAATGTTGTTCAAAATCAAGCTGCACCAAATCCTCCCCGAGCTTATACTTACAAGCACTTTAGTTCTTGCAGCCCCACCAACTTTAGTAGGACTGAAGGAGCTACTGGCCTTCTATAGTGGTTCGAGAGTCTTGAGAACATTTTTCTCAATAATGAGTGCCAGAGAATCTCAAAGTTAGTTATGCTACAAGTGTTCTTCAAAAAAGACCACTCACATGGTGGAACGGGGAGAAACGAACCCGTGGAACTGATGTTGCATTAGCATTAACGTGGGATGAAGTCAAAAGGATCATGACTCGGGAATTTTGCCAGAGAAATGGAATCAACAAATTAGAAACTGAGTTCTAGGGTTTGGCCCATGAAAGTGGGGAGAATCTAGCCTACACCAACTGATTCCATGAGCTGAGTCTGCTTGTTCCCCACCTTCCTTTATCTCGGGCTATCAAGAAGTACATTAGTAGTCTTCTTATGCAGCTTCAAGACACTGTTTGGGGTAGGAACCCTACAACTCTAGAGGATACTATCCATTTAACTGGGTAACTCTGGAGGATACTATCCTTTTAGCTACCCAGTTAACTGACAATCATGTCAAGGATGGAACTTTGACTAAGAAGGGTGGTAAAAGGCGCTCGAGAAATCCTCAGCTGAATCATCTAAGGAGGACGAACCTGAATCTGTTAAGAACAAAAAAATAAATGCTAAGTCCCAAAACTTTATCATGGTTACCCTTGTAATTCCGGTTAACCAAGTCGTACCAAACTATCAACCAGTTTTCAACAATCAAGTCCCGGTGAAGAAACCTTACACTGGAACTTTTCCGCAGTGCAACATCGGCAAGTTTCACCACCTTACCAATGCGCAATGTCACCGGTACACCTACTTTCATTGTTTCGACCATACCTTCAACGTATGCAAGAGTGTTGCTAGGAATCCGGCTACTACACCTGCCATCTAGCATCCTCCTGCAATTACTCATGGTCGTGCATGCTATCAATGCGGTGATCTAAACTATTTTCACAACCAATGCCCTTAATATGTCAACGCTGTGCCTACGGCTCAAGGGTGTGCTTTTAACATCAATGCTCATCAATTTCAAACCAATAATGATGTGGTGATTGATACTTTTCTAATCAATAATGAATATGCTTTAGTGTTGTTTGATGCAGGTGTTGATAAAAGTTTTGTATCCTTAGAATTTGAGCTTTTGCTTGCTAGTGCCCGAACTAAGTTAGGGAAACCATTTAAGCTTATGGAAAACCCATCACAATCAATTCCATTATTCTAAACTGTACCCTTAATCTTAGCAAGCATGATTTTCCTATTAACCTTACACCGATGCAGCTTGGAAATTTTGATGCCATAGTAGGCATGGATTGGTTATATAAGAACTATGCTAAAGTTGTTTGTTTCAAGAAGTTCATTTGGATCCCTCTTGCACTCGGAATGGTTTTAAACATCTATGGGGAAAAGCTTTCTAAAGGCCTTAAACTCATGTCTTCACAAGCACTACGTGGCTTTCTTAGCTTATATTGTGAAAATGAATGGGAAGTCAAAGAAAATCGAGGATATTCCAATCATTCTTGATTTTCCTGAGTTTTTCCCAAGGACTTAATCGGTCTTCCTCCCATTCGTCAAGTTGAGTTTCGTATCGACCTTGTGCCTGGTGCAACTCCCGTAGAAAAATCTCCTTATCATTTTGCACCATCTGAGATGCAAGAGCTTACTAGCCAACTTCAAGAACTTTCTCATAAAGGTTTTATTCGACCAAGTTCTTCACCATAGGGAGCCCAGTTTTGTTCGTGAAGAAGAAAGATGGCTCATTCCATATGTGCATCGATCCTATTAACCCCATGCTCTCCGGCCAATATTTCGGCCACCTCCGGTGACCGTTAAAAACCATAATTAATCAAAACTAGTTACAAATAACCACCCCTCATTACATGATTCTCAGTTCTGAACACGATACATGTTTTAATTTGAATATCAAGGCCGTCAAGGTGTGTTCGAACATGTAACCGAATCGCATTCGAAAATCCAACTGTTACGATACGTTTTTGATCGAATTAAACAAAATTGTCTCTCTAGAAATGTTCAGGTTATAATGGAGAATTCAAACACATAAATCATTGCTATTAACACCATGTAATTACAATTGGATCATATGCAAAACCTCCGATCAACCTTTACTCATTCGAGTCAAAACAGTCGTTATCAAATCTATATAAGCGAGTGTAAACATTTGAATCAATCCTTTCGAACTCACTGACTAAAAATTTCAGTCAAAACACACGCACACACAAGCAATCGATTTCCAACCTCCCTCGTTCGAGTGCGGCTGTTCTTGATCGTATATACATTCAATGCGACACTAATCAAGTAAGTAATACACACCCACACACTCAGTTTCACTTAGGGATCAAAAACCCTATGTTTGATTCCATTAACATTCACTAATTGATGTTCAATTCATTTGATGTGATTCTAGGGTGTAACGCCTGGAAATTTTGTCAATTAAGAAGAAAAGAAAAGAAATGAGAAAAGGAAACAAAAAGTATTTAGAAAGAAAAGAAAAGGGAATAAAGCGGAAGGGGCAAAATGTAAAAGGTATAAAAGTCAAACATTATAATAATATTTAAAGTATGGCCGCCCATATATACCATCCCATTTGCTTTTGTCGACTGAAAAAGATTAAAAGAAGTAGAAGGAAGCTGAGTTCTTCAACTTTAGAGAGAGAAAGAGATTGTTCTTAACCAAGGTAAGCATTTGTTGCATAATTGGCTTGGTTTTGGTTGTGTTTTCGACTAAGAAACCGATTTCTACATATTTTATATGTGTATATGTGTTCGGGTTTGTGTGTTCTTGGCTTGTTTAGGTGTTTGAACTTGTGTACAAGTAAGATTGGAGGAGTTTTGCTTGTTTTCTATAATAGGTGAGTTCTTGACCCCGTCTTTTACTTGTTGTACAACCTTTTGGGGCTGAAAATATATGTACAAAAGATTTTACAACTGTTGTATATATAACCGTATGTATTTATGTTTGTAGGTTGATGTTTTATGATTGTTCATGCTTGTTTGATGTTTAGAATGGTAGTAACATGCTTAGAATATGTTAATATGATGTTTGGGACTGAAAACTAACTTAGAAACATGTATATAGGTGGTCATGTGCCCACACAGGGCCCATGTGCCTAAGAAATTAACTAAGAAAGCCTAAGTGAGGCTCATGCACCCAAAATATGGTCTAAAAATACTAAGTATAGGCTGAGGCGCCCAAACAG
>BJCN01322125.1:2065-12327 GCA_018326445.1 Flaveria brownii
CATATCTATTATGCCATGCGAGAAACCCTTGCTGAGCAGATATTGTGTTAACGTTTCATACCAGATATGAGGGGTTTGATGTAACCCATACAAAGATTTGTCCAATTTATAAACTTTGTTAGGAAAATCAGGATCCTCAAAACCTGGTGGTTGATATACATATATCTCCTCATCAGTATTCCCGTATAGAAATGCATATTTCAAATCCATCTGAAAAACTTTGAAGTTCTTGTGAGCAGTGTGATCAAGAAACACTCGGATGGCTTCAATGCGAGCAGCTAGAGCAAAAACATTAGTGTAGTCAATTCCCTCTTCTTGTGCAAATCCTTGAACAACAAGTCTGGCTTTGTTTATGACAACCATGCCGCGATCATCGGGTTTGTTCCTGGAAACCCACTTTGTTCCAATGGGAAATTTGTTTGGAGGAAGATCAACTAACTCCTAAACTTTGAAGCTCTAATTGCATAGATTCAACCCAACTTGGGTCCTGAATGGTAGTTGAGATATTTTTTGGTAATGTCTGAGACAGAAAGCATGCATCGAGACATTCGTTAACCAAACTAGATTGACTCCGAGTCCTCACTCCATCAGTGATAGATCCAATAATGTAGTCATGAGGATGATCCTTTAGGGTTTTGAAATCACTATTATGTGTTTATGGATAGTATGTAGATGAGGGTGACGATTGTGATGGTTGTTGTAATGAACATAAGGATGCAGGATTGGTTTCTTATGTAGGAAGGGATTGTGATGGTTGTGAAGGTTGTGGATCAGATTGAGATATTTGAATAGGATCAGTTGTAGATGGAGAAATTGGATCATTCTTTGATGGAGAGGATGGAGGTTTAGGTGGAGGAATGATATCAATCTTGGAGCAAGGAACATCTTCATCATCAAAGACTGAAAGATTAAAAGAATTGAAGACAGTATGTATATCATAGAACCAAGCAGGATCAGAACCCAGATTTGGAGAATTAGATTCCTACCAATCAACATAGAAAGACTCCTGCATAATGCGTGTTTGTTTGTTGTAAATCCGATACTCCTTCTATGAGGTAGAATGGACAATAAAAAAATATTCATCCGAGACAGCACCAAACTTTGACTTTTGAGCATAAGTGTTTAGCAAAGTACATGAGCAACCAAAAGGAGGGAAGAAGTCAATCAAAGTTTCCTTTTAAGAAGCAACTTGTATGGAGTCTTCATCTTATCTTTCACTATAAGCATGTGATTAAGCACATAGGAAACACACTTGAATGCTTCTGCCCAGAAAATAATTATAAGCTTTGACTCAATCAACATAGTTCTAGCCGCTGCAATCAGAGTACGGTTCTTTCTCTCATTGACACCATTTTGTTGAGGTGTTCTGGCAGTACTGAACTGTTTGTGAATTTCTTTGCCTACATAGAATGAATCAAAGATATGGTTTCTGAACTCTATTCCATTATCACTTCGAATGGCCATAACTTTCCTTTTGTTGATTGATTAGTGATAAGGATCAGCTTCTTCAACTCTTCTGTAGTTTCTCCTTTGTTAGCTAGAAATCCAACCCATGAATATCTAGAGTAGTCATCTGTAACAACCAATCAATTAGATTTCTTAGCTATAGGGTTGACATTGATAGGACCAAATAAGTCAATATGTAACAATGAAAGGAGTTTTGAAATAGTATTTTTAGTTTTAAGCTTGTGTGGCTTTTTGTGTTGTTTTCATTTAGCATAAGCCATGCACTTTTCAACCACAGTAAAATCTTTAAATGGTAGCCCGCTGACTAGATTATTCTTAAACAACTTACTAATTTTCATAAAACTAACATTTCCTAAATGACGGTGCCAAATAAACGATTCAGATGATGTTGCTTTTGACAAAAGACAAGTCACAGTTGAAGTAGATTCTTGTGATCCCATATCCAATTGATAGGTATCATTCTTTCTTGGAGCTCGCATGATCACCAACTCTTCTGGGATAGTAAACTCTGGATTAAGAAACAAGCATTCATTTGACATGAGCAGCACTGGAATGTCTTTGTAACAGATTTGTGACACACTTAATAGATTTGAATGCAAGGTCTGGCACATAGTTCACTTTCTCTAGTGTTAACAAACCAGCCTACACTTCTCATTGACCAATCATCTTCCCTCCTTTCTTGTCTCCAGCAAAAGCAATATATCCTCTGTTTATTACATGGTATTTAGTAAGCATGTCATCAACATGCCAATAGTTTTTAATAGCTTTTCCGTAATGTCCCTGGCATTTGAGAAAGAACTGGTTAGGCTTTGAAATTAGGATCCAAGTTTTGACTAAGGTAGGTCTGGGAACAGAAGATTGGTTACAGAAAACATCATTATCAAATATCTTTATTCTATTCCTAAACAAATTATTATATACATTCTTATTATTTAACTCTGGGCAATGTTTAAGTACATGATCATCCTTTCTACATCTAAAACAATGACACTTTAAGCCCTTCTTAGAACATCTTGAAACACAAGGTTTGTTCATAATAATTTCTTTTTCATATTCAGACATTTGTGAATCAGAATTGTTGTAAGTATCATACATGGACTTAGATTTACCTTTTATGAACTTTCTGTTATCAACTTTTGATTCAATTTTATTACTTACCTTTGAGGAGTTAATTTCCTTCTCTTTTGGTTTAGAAATCCAAATAGGAGTAAAAGATGAATTGGATGAGAAAATAATTTTTCAAAATAATTTGTTTTCGTTTGATTTTCTAAAGATTGTCTTGAACATTTACCCATTTCATTAACACAAGCATTTGAAACAGAAACATCATAATTTGATTCATATGCATCTGAATTTAAACAAGTTAAACTACTATTAAACAAACTATTGTCTGAAAGAGATTTTTCTGAAACAAAACTACTTAAACTTCTATCTACATGAGACTACTTGGAATCAGAAAAACTAAGACTACAGCTGCCAAGACCACTACTTTCTCCATAGCCATACTCCTCCTGAATCTCTTCATGGTTTACTCACTCTAAACCTGCAAACAGACTATTAGTATCATTCTGTATAATCTTAGTAATCAACTTATTTGTAGGATGAGGTGTAGTTGTAGGAGAATAACAGTAAGTACTAGGAGGAGAATAAACATGTGTGTGTTCATGACCCAAACCAGTCCTGATTCTTGCCCCCTTTGTTTCTTACATAAATCCTCCAATTTCATTCCAGAAATTGTCCATTTCGCAAGTTTAGATTTCAACTCACTTGTTTCAAATTCAGCAAGTGCAACCCATTCTGTCAAAGCATTTATCTCGACATTTCTTTCCAAAAGATTTATTTGTAAATGATCATTTTCTTTTAAAGCTTCATTTAACCTTACAAAATATTTTGATTCATTTAATTTAAGTTCCTTGTTGATTCAGTTTAATTCCTTTTCGTTATCTAATAATAAGCTATTTGCTTTATAAACACCGAATAAACGAATATTGCAAGGAGGAGAGCACATGTCTTGTATTACCACGTATGGAAGACCCATAACTAGCTTTTCAGCAGCTAGGGCTTTTTCATATTGGCAAATAGGAGTGTTTTTCTTGTACTCCCTCTCAACAACTTTCTTCTTCTCTTCCTCATCATCTTCTTTCTCATCAACCTCTTCCATCCCAACATTCACACAAAGTTTCCCAACCTGCTCATAATTAACTCCAACCTAACCTTCTTCCTTGTTTTCAATAGGCTCACTAACTTTCACACCTTCACTAACCACAGCTTCTTGACTTTCACCACTAGCTTCAGAATGAAATTCCTTGAATGGATCAAAGTTCTTGACAAAGTCGTCATCATTTTCCACCATCTCAACCACTAGTGCATGATTTACTTCTTCTTCATTTTGAAGTCCTTGAGGTTTCCTTCTTTGGCATGTCTTCTTCTTTATCAGTGATCGGTATAACTTTTAAAGTCCCTGAGGTTATTGGTTCAATGGCAATTAGGGACGGGTATTCCCTTTTGAAGTGACCCAAATGCTTACAATTTGTAACGCCCGGAAATTCTGGAGAAAAGATAGGCAGGAGAAGTTTCCGTGCGAAATGGTGTTCTCGCGCTAAACAGGATGTTCTCGCGTGAAAGAATGTTCTCGCATGAGAAGCCTACGAAAAGTTGACCTGGGGTATAAATAGATGCGAACACCCGTGTCTGGCAATCACTTATGCGAAAAGTGTTGCTGCTAGAGAGAGAAAGTGATGGTGTTGTAACACCTCTGAAATCTAGCCCAATTAGAAAGCTTAACGTATTATAGGACCCAATAAAGATCCGGATTGAGTTGGGCTTACCAAGGAAATCTTGCAGAACGAAACTAGCCTTTTGGGCCCAATAAGCCCAATAAGGGCCCGAACATATAAACAAGGTCCATTTAAGACTCAAATGCACGTTTACGAACTAATTGAAGGAGAAACCATGAAACAAAGAATTCTTATGTGATTTGAAACAACTATGGAAAGATCCAAACTGAAAACGGATTCAGAACCCATACCGGGTAAAATCCGGCAATTTAACGCGTACTAACGTCTGAATTCCATCAGAACTCCTTATAATGGCTTGTCATCCAATGTAAATCCTTGTTAATGCTAACAATATCATAAATAATGCTTGCTCGAAATATTTTTCATCAATCATGCATAAGCAACAAAATTTCATAAGTGAAACGCGAATACCGGTTTTCACCGGCATTTAAATGTCATCTGATACGTCAACAGAGCCTCGTAACATCGAAATTATTCATCTAATCATTGTTTTTTATCCTAACGTATTAAATTTGGTGAGTGATACGTTGTCCGGAATAAATGCGTTCCGAATCGCGACCGCGACGTGAACCGGGTTACGTTTAGGTAAAAACCCGAGAATTCGTCAGACAAGGTTTTAACGTGGCTAACATGGGTAGTTAACGCTCAAAATATCATTTTAATACTTAATTTCATATAATTTGATACAAAAATGATCATTATAACGCTCATTCGAGGAAAACACGTAAAACGTGAAACGTGCTGATTTCGCGGTATCGTTTAATCGATCGGTATGTTTTCAAATACAATAAAATTTTAATCTTGGAATCTTTTTAATGTTTCGTGTAATTAAACCTAACGGGTAGCGAAATTATAAGCGTTACGTGAAAAACTTGATCGAACGTGCTCGAACCGAACTGTTAACGAACCTATCATTTAAACCCACTATATAAGCAAATGTTCTATCATTTTAGGGTTTGAAAGAAAATTAGGGCAGAGAGAAAGAGAGGCGTTCGCAGCCTCTCCCCCTTCCTCTCTCGGTCGAGCTCCGATCTCCGGCCGCCGACGACTTCTCCGGCGAGTGCCGGCAAGTCGCACACAGATCCGGGCACTCCTAGGCGCCCTAAACACGACGGTGGTCATGGGTTCTCCTAAAACACAACCAGGAGACACGAATCGAAGAAGATGATGACTGTCGCAGGTAGGTAGCGATGGTTGTGGTGGTGCCAGTTCAAGATTAGTAGGTGGCGATGGTTGTGGTGGTGGTGCGACATTAGCAGTCGCGCGGCCTGCCTAGGGGTGTCGGTGATATGTGGTGATTTGGGGGTTCTGCCGGCCGAGGGACTAGGATATGTCGGCTGTGATGTTGGTGCTGTCGATGGTGACCGTGAGTGGTGATGTAGGTTGACGATGTACATGGTGCTGCAGTGCTGGAGCTGCGGTGGTGGCCGATAGAGATGACTACGGTGGTCATGACAAAGTTATCAAGACCTGATGTTGATGGTGGGGTTTAATTGTTGGTGTTGCGACGGTGATAGGGCCGGTGGAAGGATGCTGGTGGTGGTAGCGTTTCAGATTGGTGGCGGTGTTCATGGCGGCAGCAGTAAAGGTTGTCGGTGGTGGGCTGCAATGGCTACATGCAGTGGTAAGGATTGTCGGGGCTGTCGTGGAACTTGGTAAGGGGGTGTGAAGGCCGACCCCTGATGTGGCTACGATCTTTGTGTTGTTGGTTGTGCTTGAAGACGAGGGTCGTGATGATAGGATAGGCTGTGGTGATGATGATGGTGGCTTCGATGTGTCGTTTTAGGTGATCGTGATGGTAGATAGGTTGTCACGATGGCAGATTGCGGTTATGTTTGTTGGGTGTAATGGAAATGGTGATTGTGGTAATGGTTGTCGGGATTCCGATGGCGAGGAAGGTGGATGCAACGATGGTGGCGGTGTTGGTTAGTGCTAGTAGTAGTAACTTAGGGTGATGATTGTGGTTGCATGTTAGATACCAGGGTAGATCCGAGTATGCGGTGACATTGGGTTATTTTCGGTGAGGATTCTAGCCGACTAGGAGGTTCTAGCAGTGACAAAGATGTTTCATGGCATACAGTGGCTACATGCAGTGAATATTGGTGATAAAAGTCACAACTAAAGAATATGGTTAAGCCATGACCTAAGTCGACAATCGATTGAGGTCTCGGGTAGTCGGCATCACGAACGCGATGAAATCAAGAGCAATACGAGTGGGTTAGAATTTATAACCGAGTGAAAGGTAAAATCGCACGCGCAACGCATTGAAATTGAATTATAAATTGCATGTGTGTGTTTGAGCTTTAATTATATAAAACACGTGAATTATAACGAAAATGAACAATCACTTGATATAATTATCTGATTTAAATGGATAGTTCGGGCTCAAGATTTAGATAGCAACATTAATTATTAGAAGTCAACCTACATAAAATATATGAAACATTACATTGTTGGGAAATGGTTATAACACGTCATAGATGATAACAAATAAGTTGAATTCATGTCACATTAATTCGTTACAAGACCTAGAGATGTAATTCTTACAAATATGATTGTGCATTCAAATATTTATTCAATGAACATTTAGGTTAACTGGCTTATACACGTCTTATTTAAGATAAAAGACCTAAAATGCTATAATGATCCATCATTATGTTGTTATTAATTGTCGTTCATCTCATTGTTATTGAAATAAATATTAATTGTAACACTCTTTTTATACCAAATATCATCAGCTATCATCAACAATTGGATTATTTAGCGTTAACCAAGTTAACAAATATGATATAAACGTGAACATTATAATCATCGCTTGAAACATTATATATATTACTTACATCGTCAATGCAAGTTTTTATAAAGATTTGGAATCCATGATATAAATTGATTTTCTACATTCTTTATGCTAAGACTCAATTCTTGATTAAATGCATTAACTAACCTAATGTACACGAGTTAATTCATGACAACTAACAAATACACAAGAAGCTAAGAATACTAATCACCAACATTAATTTAACTAAAGAGCTCAACTGCACACATGTAATAACATCATGCTAATTCTAAACGTGAATCTTATATGTTCTAGTTAGGATTGCTTGTTTGGTGATCATCACTTTTCTTTACCGAGCTCTGAAATTATATAAGAATACCAGGTGAGTTCTCGTGTTCCCCTTTTTACTTACTATTTTTGTGGATGAAGCATGCTCTTTTGTTTATGAACTATGATTGTGCTTTATTTGATGCTTGTATATGGGACTTTTTTTGGATACCGGCTGATACTTTTGTCATGATCATTAATTCTTTTGTGAACCGCTTGTTTTTACGTGAATAGATCTATTTAGGGAATCCCCCACGCACAGGGGCTCCCGCTACAGGAAGGTACCCCACTGAGATCCTGAGGGGTCGCTTGTGGCATGTAACAGGTTTTGAATAAGATACTATGGTGAACCATCCTAGCAGGAATGGTTCACTGTTCTGATGCTTGGTTCTTTCCTACGGGAATATCCGGTTAAACACAAGTTTAGAAGAGGCCAAACGGGGACCAAGTTCAGGGTCGATTGTGACCCCACAACATCTATAATAGATACTAATACTTAAACATGTGGACTTTAAGAGTCCCTTTTGTTTTCTGAAACTTTAACCACTTGAACTCATGAACTTTATGTTGTCACAATTTTCTTTTTGAGCATGTCTTCAGGTACAGCTAGGGAGAATAGTTGAGCTATAGAAGATACCTCAATCCGAGGCAAGAAGTGAGGGTAGTTGTCGAAGACAAAAGTCGAGCCTAGAAGCTTTAGTTACCGAAGCATCAAGAAACCTTTACCAAAAGATTGATCATAACACCTATAGACTGTAGATTTAGGCACCTTGTGAATTGAAACAAAGCCAATACTCTGATGTAAATGTTGAAAGTTGTAATATATTAAACCATTTAGTTTCCGCTGCATTTTGGTTGTTGTTTACTAATCGTGATGTCCCGCCTCTCTGGGCCCGGGGTGTGACAGCCATCTACAATTTTACAAAGTTCAATTTTTAGTATTTTTGTTATCAAAGCATTTTAATTATTAATACCCTTTTATGTATCATAGACAATTAATAATTAAAATCTAGAATCCAACGCTATATTTAAATATCGGTTAGGTGACCTTTATCCCTTTATTTATATTAACAACGTAGTCAACGTTTGACAATTGTAACCTATTACAATTTCTAGTTGTATGGGATCGGTTTAAACATCTTATGTTTTGTTTGGCATTTTTATCCCATCAACACTATTTGTACGTCATGCTTCGGTGATCCTAATGCATGATTTCCAAATCAAGTCGTCCTACTTAGACACACGTGTGATTTTACAAATATAAGTGGTTAGGTGACCTTTATCCCACAAATATGGTAATTTCACCTCAACATCACAAGTTTCTATATTTATGGTTAGGTGACCTTTATCCCATAAATAAGTTGCAAGTGAATTGAGTGTTATTTAAAAGGATGGTGTTAAACTTGTTTTGAAAAGGGTTTTTGTAGTTGCTAAAATTCTAGTTTTTAGAAAAATCCTTTTATACCATACAATTTGTATGCATTCAAATGCATGGTATTATTTGAAAAACTATTTTCATGGTTCCTTTTAATAAAACCCATTTTTATTAAATTATTAACCCTTAATAAACACATTTTATTAATCCTTTTAATGATTATAAAGAACCATTTTTATGCTTGATTTATCATAGTTGTTTAACTAGTTTATCTATTTTCAATTAAAATGTCAAACACAACCAAACAACCAAATAATCAACCAAACATAAAAAAATAAGTGCATAACCATAGCCAACTATTTTGATCACACTTGCTTGCCATAACAAGTGTGTCAAGTGGTCATTCCTAGGGTAAAACATGACACATTGTTGAGTTGATGAACTCCCACTTGAACTTGCATCCAAATGCTTCAAGTATGCCTTTTGTGTTGTGATTCCATCATCATCTTTAGGCTCCTTCTTTGTGTTACAAAACAGCCCCAAAAATACATATTACATAGAAAAAGTCCTAATACATTTTTCTAGTAAAATAAAGTGCAAGCTAATCTACTTATTACATACCAAATGAAATAAATAAATTACATGGCCTTTATTACATTCAAATGAATCACAACCACACATAATCAATCACAAGGTCATGGCTAGGATTTGTGCACTTAAAACATATCCAAATATGTCCAATATATCAATTTTATGGCAGCCCCTTTTTAACCCAAGTTCTTGGCCAACATAAACCAAGAACAAGTGGGTTTTTGTCCAAACAAACAAACTATCTTATGATTTATATTTTTCAAGATCCTTACATGCATATAAAGTAACATCTTCAAAAACAAAGGGACTTCCATTTAAAAAAATTTCCAACCCACTTTTTAGAGAAAAAGGACCCGAAAATTTCATGTTTGAAGCATGTATCCATATAATCCGGCTCTAGATGCCATTGATGGGTGTTGTAGATGTTTATCAAAGACATATTAACCATTTAACATGTAAAACACAGCGGAGTTTATGTTAAAAACGTGGGTTTATGTATCATATACATATGTTTATTCAAAACCCAAAACAAGGATCACATTATATGGAAGAACATACTATCATAACATGTATATTCATCAACCACATATACTACCTTTAGAAAACATGGAGATGGAGGTTAGATGATGATGCTTGAATGTCTAAACTTCAAAGTAGAAGTTCTCAAGAGATGATACCCCAAGCTTGTATAAACACCCACTTGCTAGGTCTTGTTGCACCCACTTGAAAATCCTCTTCACACTCGATTTTTCAGCCAAGAATATGTTGATTCAAAGCTGAAAAACAGCCTTGTTCTTGCTCCAAAAACTCGATTTTAGTGAGAGAGTTGAGAGGATTTCTTGCTCTTTTCATGCAAGAGAGAGAGAGTAGAGATTGGAGTGTGTGTGTTCAATGAATTGTTGCAAGTAACAAGAAAAAGTGGTTGAGA
>BJCN01322131.1:8463-24445 GCA_018326445.1 Flaveria brownii
CGATCAACCACTCCCATCTGTCATCATCCATGGTTAAAACGGGAATTCTCACGGATTGTATAAGATCATTGAGTTGAGTTAGTTCGTGCGCCGAACAAGGAATACGGTTCCACGACCAATTCCAAGAATAATTACCATTATTGCAAAGAACCCGATCCACAATGGTACAATTTTTTCGAGATTCAATCGTAAACAAATCAGGGAATTGTTAAGCAAGCGTCGCTGACCCATTCCAAAGATCAATCCAGAAACGGATTGAATTCCCGCAGCCGACCTTGCCTTTAATGGTGCACGATTAGTCCAAACCTGCCTCAACTAAGTCATTGTTAGATTTCAGAATTGCTTTCCAAGGGCCGGGAACAGAAAGCTTCATCGGAATGAAGTTCCATGATCTTGACGATTGATGAATTTGCCATATTACTTGCCTCCATAAACTGGTTTGCTCTATCTTGAACCTCCACCACCATTTGGCAAGTAAAGCCATGTTAGTATCCCGAAGGAGACCCAGACCGACACTCCCGTATTCGATCGGGGCGCAAACCTTTTCCCATGCGACCCATGCAATCTTCGACTTATCCTCCGTGCCACCCCAGAAGTAAGATCTTCGCATTCTCTCCAATTCATCTATCACCGATTGTGGAGCCCGGTACAGTGAGAAATATTATGTGGGCAAGGCGTTTAGGACAGACTTTATGATAGTTGTTCTTCCACCGAAAGAGAGGGTTTTGGCTTTCCAAGTAGCGAGTCTCTTTCTGAACACCTCTAAGATCGGTTCCCAGTTCTTGCGGAGGTTCATATTTGCACCTACCTGTAAGCCAAGAAATTTAAATGGCATGGAGCCTTTAACACAGGAAAAAAACTTCGCCATAGCCTGTAACTCCGCTTCACCAACTCCCACTCCATACACACTGCATTTATCCATATTAACCTTTAGGCCTGAAACCAGGTAGAAACACCGTAACAGCCTTTTGATAGTGGAAGCATTCTCTATCGACCATTCCCCTATGAACACGACATCATCCTCATATATTATGTGGGTTAGATTACGGCTAGAGGCGTTCCACGATATTCCTCTAAATAAGTTGTTGTTGCATGCCTGCGTCATAAAGCACGATAGGGCCTCATGGCTAATACGAACAATAATGGAGACAAAGGGTCTCCTTGCCTCAAACCACGAGAGCACCTAAATTCCACCGACGGTGACCCGTTAATAAGGACCGAGGCCCTTGCGGATGTAATCACAGCCATCACCCATCTTCGCCATAGACATGGGAATTGCATCTCACCCATTACCCTATCTATAAATTCCCAGCTAAGGGAATCGAATGCTTTATTAAGGTCGACCTTGAAAACCATACCGTTTCTTTTGGAGTTTTTTAACCAACCTACGATCTCATTAAGAATAAGGGGACCGTTCATAATGTTTCTTCCAGCAATGAAAGCAGTTTGTGAAGGGGATATCACCTTCCCGATTACAATCTTCAACCGGTTTGCCATAACTTTGGAGACCACCTTATTCATACAACCAATTAAACTAATTGGCCTAAAGTCCCCAAAACCCGAGGGGTCGCGTGTTTTCAGAATGAGCGCAATAAAAGATGCCAAACAGCCCGGGTTCAGATCAGCGTGATGGAAAAACTCGTCCATAAGTTCAAGAAACTTATGTTGAAATAGTAGCCAGAATGCTTTTATAAAACCAAAGTTGAAATCGTCGGGACCAGGTGCACGATCGTTATCACAGTCCCAAACTGCCAATTTAACCTCTTCCATAGAAAACGGTTGCACCAACCATGTAGCATCAGATTGAGACACATGAGCAATGCCGGGACAAGTGAACGTAGGTCTGGAAGACATTGACTCCGAAAACTTTGATTCGAAGAACTCCACAGCTTTATCCTTGATGACTGCAGGGTTGTCAACCCACATGCCTTCCACGAAAATACCATGCAGCTTGTTGCTCGAGATGTTCGCTTTGATAACCTTGTGAAAATATTAAGAGTTCTCGTCTCCTTCGATAACCCATTTAATACGTGATTTTTGCTGCAGATCCCGAATCTTCGAGTAGTCATAATCACCGACATATTTTTTACATTCCAATCTAGAAGCCAATTCTTCATCAGTAAGGCTTCTATCTTCAGCCAACAATTCCAATTTCTCCAAGATCTCGATCTTCTTATTATATGTCTCCTCCGCCTTAGCTTTTTCTTTCGAGACCCACTTTTTATCTGGTTTTTCATAAACTTCAAAAAGGAGGATAAAGCTAGGTCCACAGGACCGTTGAAGATAAAGGATTGACCAGCTGCCATCACAAACTCCTTGAATCCCGACATATCCAACCAAGAGTTAAAGAAGCGAAAAGGGCAATGTCCAAAATCGGACCCCCCCACAGATAACAATACGGGGCAGTGATCTGAATATTTCCTTGAAATAGCAACTACCGCTGCATGAGGCCATGTTGTTTGAAACTCCCGACATACCAAACCTCTATCGAGTTTACTTAGACATCTACCATTATCGGACATATACGTAAAATTATGACCCCCCATGTTGTATTCTACCAAATTCACATCTTGTATGAATTTATTAAAAGTTGCTGCATGAGAACTAATGAAAGTCGAGTTTTGCCTTTCCGAAGGTTCCCGCACATCGTTGAAATCCCCCATCATAATCCACATACCATTCGAGTTATTCTTTATATTAGTGAGTTCCGACCATAATTGTCTTCTGCCAATCGGGTCATTTGGAGCGTGGATATTCGCGACATTCAATTTGCAATTTGACTGAATAACATCCCCAGAGATTATAAGGCAATGTCGCGTCTTTATGGAAGTTGCCATCCGAAACACAGTAGGGTCCCATAAGCATAGTAGTCCCCCCGACTGTCCAACCGCAGATACTTGTTCATATTCAACTATGGACCTTCCCCAAAATGAACTTACGTTGAACCAAGAATCTACATCCAGCTTTGTCTCTTGAATTGCTAAGAAATGTGCATTATGACTTGTTTTGAGCCCTCAGATCCATCCCGGTTTACGAGGGTCCCGTATACCACGTATATTGATTGATATGCAATTCATTGGGGAACTTGGTTAACACCTTCACCATTAACAAGAGCAGCCACATGCTCTTCGAATCCAGCCCAATCCACCCCAATTTTAGATCCAAACTTTAAAGTTTCCCGAACTTCAAATTGATTACCTGGTTGCAAGTTGGAGGCCAATCCCTGAGAACGCCGGACGTCCGTCGACATCGATTGTATTTCATCCAACACCGTCGTAGCTTCTGCAGTATCAGTAACCCCAAGGGAGTCATTATCTTCGTGAGTTAATGGCGGTGTAGCATTGTCGTAAGGCGAAGAGTTCAGATCCGGAAAATGTGTGTGGGAGAGCGGTTTGTTTGGGGGCCCCTGCGTAGATCCAATGGAAGGTGGGCTCCTTTCGTTACGACCACGCTTCAACCCACTTCTTGCAATAGGCCCAATAACGGTGGATGGGCTTGGGCCCGCAGTCAGTCCGTCATCCAAAACCGCGCCCACTTTGATGCTCCGGTAAGACAAATTCCATGGTCCCACCAATTGTATCCCTATCATCATCGGGAGCAGCAAATTCTCTCTCTTGAGTTAATGGATTAACCCGTTGAGCCGTCTCATGCATAATCCCAATAGAGTCACTTTTCCCATGCACCACCTTTTCGTTACCTATACATACCGAAATCCCTTGAGCTTCTCCGGTGAGCATCGACTGAAACCCGGCCGGAGAATGTGAAGGATCGCAGTCCGCGTTTTGTTCCGCCAGACTTTCCCGGATTTCCCCCTCCTCCATAGCATCGACATCACAACTATCCCCGGAATTTACTGAGACAATATCCAACCATGGTTTCCATTGAATTGTCTCCTCAGACACATGCACAGTATATGAGTTGTGATTCCACAACATCTCGATGGAATCATCAACTTTACCCAACGAGGTTGTGAAGATGATACAGTAGCTGTCAGAATTATCACTTGAGGTCCATGAGAATTCAGAAGGCCTGATCACACGACCAAAGCAGGACCCTATCTGGTCGTAGATAGTATTATCACGTAGCATGATGGGAATGCCGGTAATTCTAAGACCGACGACACGACCAGTAGTCATGTCCTCCCCGTTCCACACTACAGCTCGCTCCCATGCCTTCAACCATACCTCCGCCTTTTTGGAAACAAAATCATGTGCGGCACTTTTGGTTTTGAAGATTATTAGAACACTTAATCCTCCTACTTAGGACATCCCAAAGTCTTTGAACCTGCTGATGAGACCATTTGTTTAGAGTTTTTCAGGCTCTCCATATCCCTGGCCGTTCCCCAGACAGATCTTCCACGCCAATGGCGGACGAAAGCGGCCCCATCTCCATCAACTGAGATAGTCCTCTTGACATTACGGTTACCTTTGTTTTGCATCACATCGCTGAACGATAAGCCTTTAGTCCTTTTGACAGAGGGGCGCTGATATCCCGTCTGATTCTCCTGCGCATTATCCGGAGCATCTTGTCTGGGTCGCCAGTTTTTCCTACCACTTGTCATGAAAACATTATCGAATGGCTTGTGATTCTTATCGAACCTTGCAAGTGAAACTGCTAGTTTTGCCTCAAAGAGCTTTAGAGTATTCATTCCTTCCAGAGTTGATGGAATGTCTGTAATGTCCACCATTCTAACAAAACCGAATACGTTCCCCCTAGCGTCCCTTTTCTTTGCCACGTAAGCATCGGATACTACACCAAACTGTTGAAAGGATTTCCATAATAGTGAGCTGGTAGCCCGTTCCGGCAGGTTAGATACGTAGAACGAGATCTCTCGTCTCCTATTCCTGGTTTCCCGTCCTCTCCGGCGGCCCGCCGTCATCCAAGGGTTATCGCCGTCCATGCGATACCAAGTTCAATCAACACCAGTTTAATCCATACCAATCGAAACCAGTTAAAGGTCAGGTCTGGAATTCCCTGTAATTGTACCAACAACGATGAGACTAGAAAGTTAAAAGAAGAATTTTGAGTTTTAAAATATTTATAGTTATTTCAGCGTTTTAACTATGAAAGTGACATATATTTAATATAAGGTGTATTTTTGGACATGCATGCTAATGTAACATACTAACATATCACCATCGTTAGCGGAACTTAAATATTTTCATATATCACTAGCGGAACTTGGATATTTTCATATGGGGACGAAAATGAAATTAATTTTTTTAAGGAGCGCGAACTCGTTATATATAAAAATTTACCTACCGGACCAAAAATTAGTACTACTGACGGAAAAAAAGGTCCCCTTTAATGCTTTGCCTATGATCACCATGCCCCAATAGTGAGTATATATTAGAGACCACAATTTTCAATTGGAGGTAAGGTTGGTGATATATCTAAAATCTGTATCTAAGTTAAATAGTGAGTTCTATGCCATTTTACACTGGGTCGAGTGAGGTGATACATGTGTAAATGCATGTCCATGAGAGCATCATGATGCGATGTTTTAACTTTGAATTTTTTTAGGACGGTGATTAATTAGTTCTCTTCGTTAGAATCTTTTTAAAATATAATACAACTTGTTATTTATGGGTTAAAAAGGTTTATGTTATTTGAAGTTAATTAAAAGTTTTTAGAGACTTTGAGAGTTGTATTTTGAAATCATTAATGTATTAGGTTTTGTTTAATTAAACACCACATAGGGTATGTTCTCGATTGTTTAAGATGTTTGCTTTAGTTTTTATTAGGTTGGTCGACTTAGAGTAGCAAGTAGTCAATGGTCAGATTGTGCTCTCTTTATAATGTTTTTAAACGTTTTTGAAATAAAGTTTATATTGTTTAGTGTTTCATCTCTTTGTATTCAATTAATTTCTTTTAGAATGTATATAATGTAACTTGAAGCTTCCCGCAACCACCATGAGGATAGTCATGAAAAAAATGAACGTAGAGAAATGGTCAATTTGGTTTTGGACATATGGTATATCCTTTGTAAAGAAATTTATGTTTCCAAAACTAGAACATTGTAAGTAGAGATGAAAGAAAAAAAGCTTCAGAACCGATCTTAGCTATCTGACCCGGATCCGACCTTAGACTGACCTAAACCGTTATACAGAAGAACTAGTCCCTACCCGAGAAAAACCAGTGGGTTCAAACCAGTTCCACCTCCAAACCAGTTCCATCATGATTTGAAAAAACGATTCTTACTTTCTAAATTATCCGGCCATTATGTGACTTTTCGTATAGTCGGTATATGATCATCTTAAAGTTTTTTATGAACTATTTTACCCCTACGGCACTAGGATTACGATAACCCATAAAAATACCATAAAATACCCTAAGTTCAACTAATCACAATCTTTCATATCATTTCATTTTTATTGTCATCGTAATTTTTTATCTTAAATCATCTTAAAGTACCCTTTATAATTACAATCTCTCGTATCATTTCATTTCTATTGTCATCTTATTTTTATTTTGAATTATCTTAAAGTGCATAAGGGGGCACTTATTTTTCATCAACTATCTGAAATAACTTTATTTTAAAAATAACTATAAATAAATTAAAAAACATTATTATAATAATAATTTATTATTATTATTATTATTATTATTATTATTATTATTTTATTATTATTATTACTATTATTATTATTTGTATTATTATTATTAGAGTAAATTACTATTTTGACCTCAGAGATTAAAGTCAATTTAACCTTTTCATTTCAAAAAGAAATCTTTTCCCATATAAACACTTGAGTTTCTTATTTATAACCATTTAGGCCCCTTAGGCTGACGTTGTCTAACTTATTCCGTTAACACCCATCACGTGTCCTTCACATGAGGGGCTTTCAGTCATTTTATCCTTCTTTTGTAGTCAACTTCAACCCTTCACATTTTGACGCATGAAACAACAAAAGATTGTGATCACAATGGTGCTACAACTATGGTGGATATGTGAGGAATCAGAGGATTTTGATCCAGTTCAAGTATATGGTGAGTCATCAACATTATATTAACTAACTTAGCATTGATTTCTTATGTTGTAAGCTGAGGGGTTTCATTGATTTTGTTTTCATAAGGGGATAATGAAAATATTTTAATCAGAAACCTGATCATGTGGATGTTACTCAATATGATGTAGAGTGCGTTCATCTTAATCAAGGACCTGATCATGTGGATGTTTTGAAACAAAATGTAGAGATTATACATGTTAGTGATAATCAAGTGCCTGATCATGTGGATGTTAGTCAAGTGCATGATCATATGGATGTTAGTGCAAATTCTAATTCAGAGATTAATTTTGTGGATTTTAATTTTAATAAACAGTTTATTAACATCGAAGATTATGCTAACATGAGTGAATATGATATGATGGATGATAATGCTAACATAAGAGAAAATGATGTGATTGGTGATACTGTTAACTCGAGGAAAGAGGTAATGTTAGATGATAATCCTGATATAGGAGGAAGATGATATGATGGAAGATATTAATAACATGGTTGATGATATAGATTCATTCCAACCCAATATAGAGGAAGAGCCTGATGATATTCAAGATCATGAAGAGGACAATGAGGATAAGGATTATGTGGAATGTGATCTTGATGACATTGAAAGTGGTAGTGACGATGAGAATGATAATTCATTAAAGATAGTTGAAAGAAGGTATAGAAAAAGAAAAAAAAGTCTTCAAATGTTTATACAATTCCCTTTTTTGTTGGTAAAAGTTTTGCTAATAAAGATAATATTAAAAATCTAGTAAAAAGCCATGTTGTTAAAAGTAGAAGACAATTACATATTGTGAGAAATGAAAGTTATAGTTTAGAGTTATTTGCTTAGGGATAAATCCAATGTTTGTTTTAGGAAGGGCACTTAGTAATAATGATGAGAGAGAAGGGGTTAAATATGAAGATGTGGAAAAAATTAGTTAGTCTTCACAAGTGGGTGGGGACACATCTTCTACCAAAGTCTCGCACGGGTAGTGCTGGAGAAAACATTAATCAAACATAATTCATCAAATAAAAATAAATTACAAATCTAATCTTAGATGAGTATCCGAACCAATTACTAGGCCAAGAACATTTTATAAACAACTTCGTTTTTATTAAAGTTTATACGAATATGTTTAGAAAAAATAAATAAAGAATTCCGCATTTAGGTTTTTCGAAAAGATAAATGAGCACAAGTTATTTGAGAAAAATCAAAATTCGTCTTAAATTAATATAGTAATAAAAGTTGTAAAACTATTAAGGACACTATTTTCAAGTTATCGGCTTATGATCGATGCAACAAGAAGGCTTGAGGGTGTTCCGTCACGGGTTCAACAATCCGATGATACGACCCGTGACACTTAGGGTGGTGTAACCTCACTGCCATGTCTATGTGAGCTTACTACCTTTGAGTGCCCTGTGTGGCCTATATTAGTATAAATAGGTGTGAAATGTGTTGGTTGATTATAACAATCAAAAACTACCAAATTCAAAAAATCAAAAAAATAAAATAAAAATACTATTGTTACAATCGCTACGGTGTTTGAAAGTGTTCAATCGCATTCGTTTGTTTTCGTTAGTTCTTCTATTGAGCTTACATTGTGATGGTTTTATCCTATTTTCCTTGATTTTTCCTAGTTTTTCTTCATTTTACATGATGTTGTCCTAATTTTTCTCTATTTTCACGTTTCCCTTTCCTTTTAAAAAATGTTCAAAAGTGAGTGTTGGTACCGGTGAATCCCATATGCAAATTTATGGGGTCGTGACACCATGGACCCGAGGGTGTGATATTCCCGTTTGTCCTAGGTTTTTTCTAGAATATCTCGGACTATATCTTGGATCTGTTCCGTCCCTTTAAGGCCACTAACAACTATCCTGCTTTTTTCATGTGACACCTAAGCTTTTCCAATTTTCTCTAGCTTTCCCTTTTTCCCCATTTTATATGGTGTTATTCTAGTTTTTTTCATTTTCCCTTAAAAAAAGTTCAAAAGTGAGTGGTGGTACCGATGAATCACGGTGAAATATTCACCAGACAAAGTCACAAAAACCCAACTAGTCCAAGGTTGTGATGTTATCACCCAGCCCTAATTTTTCCATGCATCCCTGATTTTTTCTAGCCTTGACTCCATCCCCAAACCGAGGAAAGTGAAGAAATACTAGAGTTTACACATAGCTTTTAAAAGCTAATTATGTGCAAAGAAAACAAAACATACAACAATTAGTTTGACGGTTGGCTTACTCACTAGTAAAATAAAACGTAAATTACAATATATGTAAACTATAACAAGGAATTATAAAAAAATTAAAGTTTTTATTTTACTATTAGTCTGTTATTCAAATATATATCGTGGCCATATGACTATTTTGATATTTTGTTATAAATAAAACAATAATTAATTACTTGGATGGTCACTATGGCATAGTCTAATTCGATTTTGATTCTAAACTTCATGAAATTATGGATTTTGTCCCAACTATTTGGTAAAACGAAACATGTATGGTCCCTATATTATTTTTATTTATTAAAAGGTTAGGGGTATTATTTTATTCACACCCACTTAACTGTTAAAGTTAACATCCTTTCAATTTAAGGACCAAATACTTTGAAAAAAGTTCATAATCATTAAAGTTCAGGACCAAACTGTAATCTGGTCATACCATAGGACCGTTGGTATAATTAATTTATAAAACAAACACAATATATATATATATATAAATGATCATAACCTATGAAATATCATTCTTATTTTGTAGAGTAACATTAATTCAACAAGTTAAAACAAATAAATTAAAAAAATATTGTTTTTTTTATTTTTTTAATATACATCAATATGTGTAAAAGATAATGTTGGATCGTGAATGAAACAAAAACTTTCTAAATAACAGTAGTTAGTAGATGAGAAATCTCTAGTAACTACTTTCTAACAAACACACTTGATTATAATACTTGAATAGAAAATAACACAAGAAGTTCTTTCAAAGTATTCACTCGATTGTAATTTATTATAACAAGAAACTAATAACAATAATACAAGAGGACGCTACTTTAAAACTATACAAGTGTGAGGTGAGGTATTTATACCAAGAAAACTAAACAACAGAACAAAATCTTGAACATCTACTCTAGGTTTAAGATCAATAACATGTTACAACCATTGATCTACACAATATGGCACATCACGAATGTGTAATATAATTCGTTACAATACAATATACCATATAGACATAAATCAGCACAACAGGAGATTAGTAGTTATAGTGTAATGGTGACATTACTACTCTTCAGCACTAACTGCGTATGCTGATTACAGTTATTTAAGAAATGGAATGACAAATGAAGTCTTAAGTGGGTAGATTCATCTTTCGGTGCTTGAAAATTTTCAAGAAGAACTTTCAGCATTTAGTTTTTGGTAGTTTTATCCTTTAATATCCCAACAAATAATAAATTTAATAATTATTAAAATAAATGATGTGGCTTGACAAGCCGCTTAGCTTCACTTTTTACAAGTCGAGCTTGAGCTCCACATTTCAGCTCATTTTAATACATGAGTCAGCTTGGCTTGACTCATTTATAAATGAGATTAGCTTGATCACATCATGATCCAACTTATTTACATCCCTACCTTTGAAGCAATTGTAGCTGCTCCGACCTTGATTACTTTTGAACCTTTTAACATATTGAGTTGATCATTCTCCTTGCGCCTTTTTTTTGAATTGATGCTTTAAATTCCTCTCTAATCTAAATTCCTTGCTTAGAGCTCCTCTTCCATCAATAGAAACTCCCAAGGCATCAACCACATGCCTTAACCATACATTTCGTATAGAGATATACACAAAAGATCCAATGCCCTTTAGGTTTGTCCGTCATGCGATTGCTTATTGGTCAAAGGGATCAATGGCTAAAGCAAACGTCACTTGATCGATATAGTGTATTAAGTGACTGCATTGCGCACACGACTTTTAAGGAAAAGAAAGAAAAACACGCACGTGGGGGTTATAATGGTTACAACATTTAAAGTATGTTGTTAAACTCATGGAAAATAAGAAAGGCAACTAACCAATAAATTTTCCCTCTATCGGTAATGACCACAAACAAATTTCTAACTCTAATAGTTTACCTATTGGCCAACCAATGTGAAAGAGAAACGATATGTGTAAAAGTGAATAACTATTAACTCTTTCCAGCTTAAACTCTTTTTCATTATGTTTCACCAGAGAATCAGTTGTTTGGGAGTACTCTTCTACCCAAAATAAACCACAAACCAACACATGCAAACATATGTGGTTTGTAGTAGAAAAGCAAAAAAAAGTCTTTACAAAGGGAATGTGCATGTGGTGAAAAAGAGGTGACGTAAACACTAGCCTTTTATGTCATATCTACTAAATATATGTAGTACTATTACTAGTATCAAATCAAGAATTAAAAAAAGAAAACCAAACTTGATAAAATCTTTTGAGGAAGGACTAAACACCTTCAAACAACTACAACATATGCATTTTCTATTTAAATGTTAATAATAATAGATTAGTTACGACAAATAAATTGTAAAAGATTTTGGGTAGTTTGGAAGAAGAGTGCTTCATCAGAGGGTGCCAAAAGGTGATCGATTACATATATGTGGTATAGAATCAGTTCGAGACATTAACTTTTTGGTTTTATATAATATTATAATTAAATTAAAGATAACTTTTTAAATTTTATGATGTAATGTTTTAAAAAATATAATAACCTATGAATTTTGTTGCAAAAATTTAACACAAAAGGATGCCTGCACCGTCCGTAGTGGTTAAACTTGTACATTACGCTTGAACTCGCTCGAATTCGATTCTCGGAACCTAGGGAACCGCAGAGGTGGGTCTTTTCTCCACATTTAATTAAGGTTTCTTTTTCTATTTTTTCATTCAGTTTTGTTTTAAAATTTCCTCGCCGCATTACGCGGACTGTAAATCTAAGATTTTTTTTTAAAAATAGGTAATTTGTAGAGAGAGTGGTGATAAGAGGGGTTTGTCTTGTCAGTATTGCACATCAAGGGAACCCGCCCATGGCAGGGGCGGGTTCTTTGCCTCGGTCACCGCACTGCTTCACCTCTGTCCCCTCTGTCCACCTCTGTCCCGTCTGTCCTTCATCGAAAAATGGAGTTTGGAATTAAATTGAAGGAGATCTCGCCCTTACCAAGGGCGGGTTCTCAAACCCCTTACAACCGCACGATTTAGCTGAACATCCAATCTCGACCATCCAATAGAAAAACCAACTTCGCAGGAGACCACGCCCTTGGCAGGGGCGGGTTCTCAAAAACCCATACATTATTAACTCGCATTTGTCAGGAGACCACCCGAAATTAAATACTCCATCCATAACATTATATATATATATCATTTAAACAATCAAATTTCGTATCTATCTTCACACGCAAATTTTTTTCACTCACTTAATTATTCTATTATTTGATACTTCATTTGAAAAAACAAAATGAGCTGGAGAATTGCACCAGGTCCACTAAATAACGATCTGTTATTTTTAAGTGGTCAACATAGAGCTGATTATTATTTTCGAGAACCACAAAGCGATGAAGGAATTTTACGTGTTAGACGAGGTGATAAAGCTTTTTGGGATTACATTGATGAAGTGCCTATCCCTGAAAATATTATGAGATACATAAGGTTGGCTGGTTTTGCGGGTGTGATCGAGTGTGGTTATCGTAAACTTGACCGTGCTCTCATCTCAGCTTTGGTAGAGAGATGGAGGCCGGAGACAGGTACATTTCATTTACCTGTGGGAGAAACAGCGTGCGAGATCCATATAATTGGACTGTTGTACAGACATTTTCAGCTCAATGATAACGTAAACATTTCCTCGGAAATTTTCAACATTTTCTCCCAAATAATACAAGACTTCTAGACTTGAGTCATTAAAAAATTCAGAACTTTAAGAGAAACCAACATATGAGTAGTATAATTTTAATTTTAAATTATAATACTCTTTTTGAACCTGAAGATGAATATAAATCAAATCAACAAATTCTTCGTATGACACTCTATTACGAAGAATAATGGTTGAACTTCTTGTAGAAACATCACATATGATATTTCCATTTTCAAATGAAATATCACCACCCCAATATATTTGTAAAAAATAAGGGCGAGACATGATAATAATTAGTTTTTTCTTAAGTGTGAATTGAATTTTGTATGCAGACTTGAGTGAATTTGGTTGAGTTATATATTTATCCGTAAGTGAGAGTATGTGGAATGTGTGGCTAGGGTTTTTTTGAGAACCCGCCCTTGCCAAGGGCGAGTTCTCAATAAAATCAGTCAACCAGTCACATCGCATTCAAGCACTCACATCACATCGCATTTGCTTTTGAGCAGAACCCGCCCCTACCAGGGGCGGGAACCCTTAAAGTCCAATTCAAACGAGATTCTACCCTCCTGTCAACATCAACTCTTAAAAATACCTATTTTTAAAAAAAATTCTAAATCTAATTAAGATTTAAAATTGTAATAATTAGAGAATCAATTAACTGTAATAACTTGAGGGATGAAAAAACAAAATCAAAACAACTTTAGGTACATAATGACATATAGCAAACATCTAGTGACCAAACTGTAAAGCTCTTTCGCGACGAACATATAACCAAAGCGGTGGTTTAGTTTATGTGACGAACAACAACAAGACTCCGTCAAGTCTGAAACCCTAATCCACCATTTCACTTCAATCTCCCCCTCAAACAATTCAGATCTGCTATCACACGATGCAATTCATCATGTGATAACGAATCATTCCCCCTGATTGATTCAATTGATCGAGTTTCATCCAGCAAGCTTCGAGTTCAAGTAACATTTCAGCGTTTGTGAGTTTTGTTCGAATCTGAAGGCGGGCGGAGACGGAGGCGATGGAGTTTAGCTCAGGCGGCGGTGCTGGAGGCGGAGGGAATGACGTTGAGCTGTTGTCGAAGACGTTGCAGGTGGAGCATAAGCTGTTTTACTTTGATCTCAAGGAGAATCCCCGTGGTCGGTACTTGAAGATATCGGAGAAGACGTCGGCGACGAGGTCGACGATAATCGTGCCGTTCAACGGAATCGCTTGGTTCTTTGATATCTTCAATTACTATGTTACTTCTGATGATCAGGATATTTCTAGCAAGGAGCTACAGCTAGATAGCAAGGTAGTTGCATTACACATGCTATATAGATACTCTCTCGTATTGATTACTCGGATTATTTCTATATGGGAAGATTTGACTTTCTTAGTTGTGCAAATTTGTTATGTTTTTTTGACGGGTTGTTTCTTCAGGTGTTTTACTTTGATGTTGGGGAGAACAGGAGGGGACGGTTTCTGAAGGTATGACTTTGTGTAATTATGGTTTCATTTTAAGTTTCTTTAACTTAATGTGCTGCAAAGTGTTTTGTTATCTGATAGTATGTGTGCAAAATCAGTTATAGATCATGTATCAAGTAATTGAATGTACTTGTATTGCAATATAGATGTACTAGGAACTACTTGGGGAATTAGTAGCAGTTATTATGATTAATGAAAACTTAGAGATGAGAGAAGGAAATGTGATTATTTTCACAAGATGGCCAATCTACAAAGTTTTAGTTGCAGAAGGTTTTTAAGGGAAAATTATATATTCAAACAGGTACTTTGATAATAAGGCACCATTGTACACAATACGATAGGATCCCTCAGCCCCAAAATATATCCAAGGTTTGGCTGGGCAGAATAGTTTAGGAAAGCTGCTTGGCTGTTAGCTCAGACCTAAAATAATCCTAAATCCTAGTATATAACTAAACAGGTGAGGGAATTGTGGTTCGCATCAATTACAATTAACATGAGATATTGTAGTTGTAGAAAAATCCTAAGCAGTTAAATCGGTGAAATATATATATAGGGGAGGGATCAAATGAAAACCATGTTTATATTTGAAAACCGTGAAAACCACCACTATCCAATCACATAATTTATAATTGATTTAATTTTTTAATTGTTTAAATTATATTTGAGTAAACTTTAACCTTATTTTTTGATGTCATTATTTATATTTTAATTTAAACTCCAAGGTTGACGATGATAACGAATCGAGTTACGTATACGTAACTTGTATGAGTTAAATGTACGTAACTTTAGTTGTACACTTGGTAACACGTACTTACATATACAAAACCCTTACATATATGTAACTATTAGTTATACACTTTGTAATCCGTACTTACATATATGTAACCTCTAGTTTTCATGGTTTTCATTTATAAACATGGTTTTCATTTGATCCCTTCCCTATATATATATATATATATTTACATGTTGAATATAAAACACTAAAACCCATATAATATTAATAATAAGATACTAAGATAGTCAAGTAAATAGTCAAAATACTCAAAAATTAAAAGTCAATAGTTAGTGTTTAAACATGATGACATAATATCGGCCGATATATCAGTAATATCGGCCGATATATCGGTGATATATCGGTAATATCGGCTGATATTATCGCCAACGATATAAGAACCGATATTTTGGACTGATATTTTCTCTAGAGACTGAAAACCGATATATCGTTGATATATCACCGATATATCGGCCGCATTAACTGCTTAGGTACATGGTGTTTGTGGGGAAGGTACATATGAATGTGTATTGATGCATGGTATATGGAGTATGTGAATTTTTCCGAGTAGAACGCAAAACCATACAATTATATTATTAATATTTAATATTACTATTTTGTTAAATCTGTGAACTCACCAATCCTATGTTGATACTTTAGTCTGTTTCCTCTAAAGTTCATAAATGTTCGTAATTCTTGGAGCATATCATCTGGTTCATGCATTGTTGGTCTTTTCACAATGGTTAAATTGGATTTTCTACAATTGACATTAAATTTGGTTGCGCGTGTTTTGCGAAGTTGGGTGTAAGGCCCCGTTTCCGGGCACCTCACAGTTGGTCATTCATCGCACTTAAATATATAGTTTACATATACTAAGTAAAA
>BJCN01322132.1:6316-18149 GCA_018326445.1 Flaveria brownii
AATCACATTTACCTGGATCAACATTAAGTGTAGTATGGTTAATCCCATCTGGAACAATGGAACTATATTTAAAAGGTCCCTTGCCATTAATCAGGACTCCATCTGGCATACCGAGCTCCTTTCCAGCATCAAGAGAAGCTCTGAGTGCCTAGTTACACAAAAAGTATAAAACCCTACATCAGAGATAAGTTTCCTATATATCAATATGTATTAGAAACAAGATCAAATACTAACCGAGTGATTTTGGGTATACCAATCACCAATAGTAATCACCATATCTCCATCGGGGGTATCAAAAGGCAGCTGTATAACTTTACGATTTGTAATAACAAAACCACCAAATCCACCTGCTGCCCTTTGGAAATTAGTACTTGGAACATAGTGATAACTACCAATCTGATCCTTAACTTGAAATCGGTACGTCCAGTTCCAATTCGAAGGAATGGGACAATTAGTGCCAAGCACCCCGTCTTGCCAAGAAGAACGCCGCATTTCTATTCCAGGCCTATCAGACATAAGCTCACATATTCAAAACATACACTATAATATGCCAGTGCTAATATTTGCACATTCAATGTAAACCGCACTAAGCATACCATGTAATGAGGAGGCTTTCGTCTAGTTTGTTCTTGACATTGACAACAACATTGTAATTAGTGGTAACATTTAGTGTTGGACCTGGAAATTTCCCATTCACTGCTATAACCTGTTATCAGATTTCACAAGTGATACTTCATTAATCAAACTTATGACAGGATACAATATCTTTAAACAAATGTAAACAAACAAGTAAATGACTGTCAAGTAATCAAAACACCAATCAATACTCAACTTATATCGGACAACTAATTACATAAAGAAACAACAGAACACACAAAGACGCCCACTGCGGCATTTCATCGAACAACTCATAGATCAACAACCATAACGCATAAAACCCATAAGAAAACACACCTGTTGAGGAACCCCAAGTGGAGAAGCAGTGATGTAAGAGTACTCAAGTTCGTATTTTGCAACAGGGTCACCGGCATAACAGAACCCACAAAGCAATAGACCAATGTGGAACAAACACAACAACATAGGACAAGATAACGACATCTTCAGGTTGTCTTGTGGTGGAATTACAAAGGGTTTATTGGTGATTTTATAGAGGTTTTCTTTATATGTTTTCAGCTGAAAACTTTGGGCGTGTTTTAGGGCGTCATAGTGTGGAGAGCATGTTGGCCTACCATTGAACGATCATTCTCCAGCTTCATCGGCGTGATACATGGGTTATTTGTAACTGAAATGGCGCTAAAGTTGTTAGGGGCATAACTTATTATAAAACATGCTCTAGAATGATAACGTTTTTGGCTTTTTCTCATCAAAAGTTGTGTTAAATTCTTTTAATAAGATTATCTTTATATTTAATTAATTTTTAATTTACCAACACTATCATTAGAAAGTATAGGATTTAATTTTGTATCGTTAAATTCCTTTGATTTCCACTGTTTTGGATTGATTAAATATGATTTTTCTTGATTTTAATAAATTAAAAAATAACCTATAGATCCAAAAACTAATAATATAATAGGAAAGATATTGACTGAAAGAATAATGTTGAAAGTTGCTAAATGTATCCTTGTATATCAAACGTACCGGGGTTGCCACTGCAGTGCAGTGGTTAATTCCATCAGCTAATGATGGGCTTGGCCTGGGGAACCCAGGTTCGAGTCTTGAAGCAACCGGGTTTTACCGATTATTCCACTGTCGTGCCTACGGGCGGGTGGGTGGTCGGGTTTTCCCCGGAATTGGAGATTGGTGGGCTAGGGGCTCCGTGCGTGTGGACTAGTGGCCACGTTGTGCGTCTCTTTAGCCATTGGAGCGCCGCGTACGGAGTACCCGGCAGTTGATTAGTTTGTCGTTCAAAAAAAATATCAAACGTACCTCCTCTAATGAAAGGGATATTACTTTTTAAATTAGGGAGGGATTCATCAAACATGTGAAAAACAGGTATGTTTAGTAGCTCAAATTGGTGTCTAAAAGTGTGTGAGTGATTCTATAGGAAAGTTGATTCATTTTTTGTGCAATAGTTTATTAGTAATAAGAAATTAGAAACAACTCGATACGAAACAAAGAAATCGATATTAGAAGACAAAATAAGAAAATTATACCACGTGAAGATATGTCAAGTTCATCTACTATTCTTTATACGTGTTTTCTTTTTCAAAAAAAAAAAAAAGCTTCACACCTTCTAATAGAATAACAATAACAGATAACCAACATAACTATTTTAACTTAGTTTTAACAAATATATAATTAACAATAACGCTTTATATAAGAATGATTAAGAGAGATTCTTCATGAAAATACCCCTAAAAATATGTATAATTGGGATATGCGAGTGACCTGTGAGGCTGCGAGCTAACCAAAAAATCCATATTTGAAGTTTTGAACTGTGAGCTAACTAAAAATAGCATGTGTGACATGTGGGCTAACTACAAATGACATAATCAAGATGTTGGGCCGTTGGGCAACTAAAAAAATCATATTGGGCTGGACATGCATTGGGGCCTCTCGACCCATGGTGGCCTGGTGCACAACATTGGTATTGGGCCAAACCAAAACTTGAGTGGTTCGGATCGAGTCAATTAAAATGAAAACCGGATTTCTAAAGAAGAAACCATACCACATCGGATTGTATCGGTTCAAAAACCAGATTCAACGAATTATATAGCTAGCAGTTCACCCAAAGTGGATTCAAAGTATTACCCGATTCAGTTTCAAATTGACGGATCAGATCAGAACCGAATCGGTTTTTGGATCCGCTTAACATACGGTTTTGAATCCGTATCCGATTTGGACTGGTTGGTTTCGGATACAGTTTCTGGATCGGTTTAAGGTACGTATTCAAAGTATTACCTAATCTTTAGGACTGATTGGGACTCGGGTACCATCTTTGCTAGGCAAAAGATTCAATGCATTTAAGTTTTGTAGGCGATGAGTGTGTAATCATACGTGAGTCCATTAACCCATTTATGTTGTTGGTAAAGTTTCTTATGTCAAATGTACATAACATGTAATCAATCATGTGTACTATCAAAAAAATTTTAAGCATAGTTAATATAGTTTCAGATATTTAATTAGATTTCACGAGAAATATTGATAACAAACAAGTCTACCCGAAGGGACAAGTTAGGTTGGACCAAGTAGCCGATCAAAAATGTTGTTTTGTAAAGGTGTCAATTTGGTATTTATCAAAACGGGTTCTAACTAAAGAAAGTTAATTTGGTTAAACGAACCGTATAAAAAATGAATTCACCTCTTATATTGTGACAATTTGCCCAAATCACCCATTTATTGAAGAATTGATAATATGATTATGGGGTGTAGACAAGGCATATCGAAACGAAACAAAAAAAAAGAATAATACATGGATGTAATACAACATGTTGACATTCTATTCTAGTAGTAAACCCTGTAGTTTCAACGTTGTTCGTTGTGGAAAGGGAAATCGTCGATATGTGCAGAATCCATGTTCCAAGCATTTACATTTGCAGTTACAGTTATTCCGGTTGCATTGTTGAATAGAAACACCTTTGCTGCTGAGTAAATTGCTTTTGTAGGATACACTCTTGATGTGATAACCGTCCTCCCACCTTGCGCAAAACTTTCTACGATTGAATGATCAACCAATAATCGCATGCTATAACTTTCTCCGTGTAGCACAGGAACACTGCTTCCATAGATTAACTTAGTGACGTCTAAAGCAGTTGATGATCTGCATTGACACAATTTCAATGTTAACTTGCTAATTAATTTTATATGTTTTGTAATATGATTGTCGAGATAACGAATCAGAAACTTACTTGGATTGATCGGCGCAAAAATAAGTGTTAGCAACCCCATCAGTACCTTTAGCAATATAGAAATATACAGGAGTTTGCTCTGTAAGTGATTCATCTGCAAGAACCACTAATCCAAATGGTCCAAAAGCACCTCTAGAGGAGGCACCACCACTCGTGGTGCAGTTGTAACCCACATCTGCTTCGACTGATGTCTCTATCGTTTGCTTATCGATGTCGAATGTTGCAAATATATCTAGCTGAAATTATTTTATACAGAGTTTTAATAATCTAAATGCGCCTAAATGTTTATTGTTATTACATTACATATTATTCTCTAACGAACATCACCTGTGTAGCTAAGCCGACGTCAAGAGGCACAAGAGATCCCGGTTCAAGAACCACTTTCTGATATATCGTACTTTTGGATCTCAACTTCTCCACCTCTTTAATAGGCCACTGGAGAACATTTGTACCAGTTTTTTTGTCAAACACCACTTCTCTTGGAATGGTCTGTTTACAATCGAAAATCAAGTAAAATACATATTAATATTGACTTTATATTGGTCTATGAATTTTTGAAGCATAATGAATCTAACAAGCAAGGGCGAAGGATATAAGTGGCCACCTATATTTTTCGTCAATAGTGTTAATTTTTGGACCGATAATGTATATTTTTGGCTCAATAGTTTAAATTTTTATATATATCAGGTTTGCCCCCATTAAAAAAATTTTATTTCGCCTCCCGCAAGCCGCTGCTAACAATTACGTATGGTAGTTATAGTTTTACCTGAACGGAGGCCCATCCTTTCAGAATGTCAGCAGCTTCACTATCTGTTTCTCCAATCCAACCCCAAAGAAGTCTTCTTTGAGTATGTTGGTCGTAAAATGTTTTTGACGCATAATATTTTCCATAATCAAGTCGTAACCCAATACCCACATCTAAATACGGATCATCAGGTGTCCACTTGTTACTAATTGGGTCATACGTCCCCAGTGCATAATAATCATGTTTGTTATCATCCAAACTAGATTTCAACACATGCTTAACGCCGGGCCCATTGACTGATGTGTCCAACCCGTTTGAATCGGTTGTTGATACCGGATAAAAGTCCACACATTCCCACATGCCCGTGCCTGGAACAGCATGCATCACATCCTCTAATAACTCGTAGCTCGTGAAATCTGTTGTTTCGTAAACTAGTGTTATGCCTGTTTTATTCACCTTTGACCCTATTGCGGTCCGCCATTTTCCATTTGGCCCGAGCCATGCTGTTGTTGGATCCCTGAAATCATCGGTAGCAATACCAGGTGGAGGGAGTAAAACCGGATTACCCGGATACTTGATCCAATCCAAAAGAAGGGGATCGGATAGGTTAGCGGGGTAGGCTAAGTTTTGGACTTGAACTGACTCATTCGTGTCCCCGGTGTAAAGCATGATGATCCTACCATCAGGGAGGATTGTAGCAGATCCAGTCCAGACACCATTTACATCATACCATTGGTCTGGGATCATTGCAAAAGGGAGATGAAACCAGTTAATCAGGTCCTTTGAAACAGCATGTCCCCAACTGATGTTACCCCAAATGGCCCCTTCCGGATTGTATTGATAGAATAAATGGTACCACCCCATATGATATAACGGACCTGTATTACATGGCATATAATCATACGAGTGAGCATAGGTTGGTTTGATTCAGTAATAAGCTAAAACCAAGCCTATGACTTACGTTTTGATTTTTAGATTTGTATAGTCGACCGATTTTGTTAATTTGGTTATGAGAGAAATGAATCAGTTAATTTGATTAAATAGCGGAACCACTTTGGACAAAGCTTGGATTCAGGTTAATTTCAAGTCGTATATACAATTATTCTTGTGTCAAATAAAATATTAGCTAATCAAGTTTAATTTAAAAAATGAACATGTTATGTATAAAAGCATAACAAAACTTTTTTCAAATGTATAACATATTATTTATAAAATTAAAAAATATATAAAAGTTGCTTTTAATATAATTTGAATGCTTAATTATTTAAACAGATAAACCATAACAGAAAAATAAAAATAAGCATTTGATATCTCAAGGACGACTATATTAGATCATACGATTCAAGAGTAATTAATTGGTTTGTTTGATAGTTTTATACTTTTCAAAAAGTTTTACAAAATATAATAATATTAATTAAAATTAAAGTACAAAAAATGAAACTCAACATCAAATCATGTCGTAATTAGTCAAATCTAACACATGGAAAATTCAAGATTAGAAAATTATAAGCGTGTAACGTTGAAGAAACCGTTATCGTATACGGCAGTTAACTTTCACACGTCGTAAAAAACAGCTCGTTTGTGGAAGCCCAATAATTTCGTATGACACGTGGTGTAATATGATAGGCTGGCTGATGTTGAACACGTAGCAACATGATCCACGATGATCTTATATAATCAATAAAATAATCCACGTCAGTTCTGATTCAAATCCATATGGTGGGTCACCATTTGATTTTGTACCTCTTAATATATATATAAGAATTAAAATAAAATGTCAATATTTATGATTGTACGATTGGATGACAACTTTCGATCTACACCCATATAATGAAATTAAATCTACCTATAACAAAACCCAATAAACACGCATATAATGAAATTAAATCCCATTTGTTACGTAATTTATTATAATTCTCGGTTATTTTAGTAGACACGTAAAATACTTTTAATATACAATCATTTAAAAGATTTTTAATGTTGCAAAAGAAAAAAAAATGTACGAAACACTAGTACCTTATATCATCTTATAATATTATATACAGCTGTTATTTTAGAGAAATGACTGATACATCCTTAATTATCCTTCAACCTAAAAAACACGTGCCATGTGAAAAACTTTTGTAGCAATATAACTACAACAATTTATTCTATTATATTTCGATTTTTCTTTCTTAGTGCTAAGGAGGTTTTTACAGGCCACACATTGTTTCATAATGTATAGCGACATTTATCCGTCCATTTAATGGCTACTATATTAGTTCTCAGTATTAACTAAAATACCAAATCAATAAATGTTGATATTATTTACATATGTGCGTAGTTTTAAAAAAAGATTTAAAACTATTAATTCCCGAAGGCTGTGATTAAGAGCATAGGTCCTTTCTTTGATTATATACAAAATAAAAGGGATTGAAAATTTATAAGTTATAACATTATTATTAATGATAATAACAATAACAATATTCATTATGCATTTTTCTTATGTGGGAAATGTGTGTTGTACTCTTGTACTGTTGTTGTTTGGAAAAATCAATTACGTATTACAAAATAATGAGAGGCCATATATAGTTGTTTATATAAATTAATAGACGAAAAAAGCTTATCTATTGAATGAAAATAGATGGAATAATACGTAATAGAATAAGTTAATCTTACTTTTCCACAAATATTGGCAAACAAGAGTTGACTATGTGATTAATTAATTATCATTAACTATTAATATAATGTGATCTTAATCTTTTTTACAAGTTATATAGCGTCTGCAACTGTGAGGCTCCCAAAACCCATATACGAAATTGATTTTTAAGCAAAATTTATTAAAATAACTTATATGAAATGAATAAATTAAAAATGATTAAGAAGAAGAGAGGGGGGGGGGGCATGCATACCGTTGGGATCTACAGAAGAAATACACCGACCAGCCGAATCCAGTTTGAAAATGAAAAAAGTGAATCAGTGAAAATGAAAACAAAATGTATATTTGATTAACAATATTGAATTTTACATATGATTATGTAGTGGTAGTAATAATAATTAATATATATTATTAGTTACCATTCATCCAGTTTTTTGGAGGTTGAAAATGAAAGCCAGTTCTTTGCCAAGAAAGCATAGCATTGGTCCAAGGGTATATCTCCTCCGAGGATGACAGCTGGATATTAGTCTTTTCCGACACCCCTTGCGACACCCCTCTTGACACGTGTCTCGCCTGCGACGACTCTCCGTTGCCGGAGTGATCATCTACATGTGGTAATTGGCTATGTTGGTTGAGGATGAGAGCTATTAAAGATGAAAAAAGCAGCATGGAGATAAATATTCCGGACAAGAGAGTAATAGGTCGTCGTTGGCGTTCAGACGCCAACGACGACGGATGATGGTGGTTGTTGGACTCCGGCAACGGGGAATATGAGGTGGAGGTAGCATGTTCAATATCACCATTCATGGTGAGGATGAGATAATAATATTTGGATGAATGTTGGTGTGAAGGAGAAGAGTTTGGTGTGTTTAAATAATGCTAATAATAATAATAATAATAATAGACATTTCTAGCATGTTGGAATGGTGGTCCGGCCCGGACCGGGTTATGGGTTGCCCATTGGTATGGTCGGCGGGTTAAGTGACTCAAGTCCAATTATTTTTATGTATTTTTGTATTCAAATACTTTCATTGGGGTTGTAGTATCATTTTTTGGGATTTCCTAACGTAAAAATAACAAATCAAATACGTAAGGCATCATTAAATAGGAAAGAAAAATAGACTTGTTATCTACCTACTTCTGCATAAACAAGAAATAGACCCTAATGCTAAGTTTAGACTTTGAAAACTATAAAATTGCATAATTTTCAGGTTATGGACATCTAATATGTAAGTATTTTCTTTATCCGAGTATGTATAATGTCTAAATTTCAAAGAGCTAAGCAACCCATCAACTTTGTTGCAATAAGTGATAAAATACGTCTCTAATGATAATTGAAGTGATGAACGTAAGACGCTAATAATACATATAATTTATTCCTATGATAGTATTCTACACCCTAAACAAATGATCATTACAAGATCAAAGAAGATATCAAACAATAATTCACATAAAAGCTATTATTGTTATTAAAGTAATGAACATATGACGCTATTAATACATATAATTTATTCATATGATAGTATACTACACCCTAAACAAATGATCACTACAAGATAAAAGATTTCAAATAATAATTCACATTCAAGATATTATTATTTTATTATTTAAAATATTTGTACGTAATTTAATCATATATTATATTAAAGAATTGTTATACAATCATAGTTTTTTAATTATTAACTATCTAATTTAATATTTTATTTATACAATTCGTATCATATATGTGTTTTAACATAGTTTATATATATACAATGACAGATGTTAATGTATGTTTTTATGTTTTCATATAAAAATTTGTGTTATACATGTGTTCTAACATAGTTTATATATATACAGTTGCAGAGGTTAATGCATGTTTTTACGTTTTCATATAAGTTATATTCAATATTGGCAATAAACAAAACGGTTAATAACAAAAAGGAGTTTGAGGTCTAATTTTAATTTGTATATTTATGCAGTTTACATTTCTTAGAAACAGGGAATAAGAATACTGAAATGAGGAAGAACAAGAATGGGAAGACAAGAAAAATGGGTGGATAAAATTTGAAAGACAATAAAGTAAATCTCAAGTATTATATAATTGAAAAGGTTGTGCTAGATATAAACCCCTCTCTTTTCAAGCACCTATATTTTTCAATGTATCGTTGTTATACAAGTGTCTAAAAATACATATAGGTTATATGAAAATGAGTGTAAGTGCATTATATAACCAGTGTATACTAAGATATACAAGCCTTAAAAACGGCATATACAAGATTGATTTTAACCAACACCAATAGAAATATAAAAGTAGAATATGCCGGTGAACAAGAAAATGCACTGCATCAATTATGAAAAATTTTAAATGTTGTCTAGATAATAAAAAATATATATATAACTTCTAGTCATCTCCTATGTATTATGGACCAGCCTTTATAATATCAATTGATTTTCTAGTATTGATAGGACTGAATTTATATGTTTTTATTTAAATTACTGTTTTAGCCGACACATGTGACCCAAATGACTCTAATTCTTTATTGTGCCGCTATATGCACACTGGTGAAGTGGTGTTTCTATGGTTGTGCTTGGCTTATGAGTCAGGTCAATTAGGCCGTGTCGATCATGTGGGCACTAGCTCCTCTTTAAAGAAAGAAGTGAGGTTGTAACAATATTAAAAAATAATCTTTAAACACTCATTTGTATTGATGGTTATTATCATCTTTACGAGACGAGTTGGTGATCAATATAAAGATGAATAAGACGAGTTGGTTATTTCTATCAAGATTAGTGAGACAAAAAAGTCCCCACCTTATGGATTAGACATTTTGATTATAGTTGTTAATGGTTTAGAGAGAAGTTTTTAGTAATAAACAAATTGCTCAATTAAATATCAATAAGGGGGTGTAAGTTGTTCTTAATATCCATCAAACAATTATACATCTATTGTTTTTTTAAACAATTATTAAAACAAGTAAAACTATATATAATTTAACATATAAACTCCTTGTATGAGTTTTTTTCTTTTGTATATAAAAACAATCATATATCAAAAGTTATATCATGTGTAATTGGTACATGTATGAGATACAAACATATATCCATGTGGAGTTGAATGAGACACAAGCCAAACAAAATTTGGTTAAAATTCATAGTTTTGCTAACAAATAACCAAATTTAGGTACTTAGATACGCGTTGGTAGATGAATTATGTTAGATTATAACAAGATTATAGTTATACATTTCGAACTTGATGATGTAAATGATAATATTTGAAGGAGGTTCTTATTTAAAAAGTAATCAACATATCATTTTTCTAAAACCATGATGTTAAATATCAATAATTGAAACCATTCTAAAAGAGAAAGTAAAATAAATAAAGTTTTAATATGATTCATTTTTAACGACAAACACATGCATGCACCCCTTAAAATATACCTTTAAATGCATCATATTACATACTTTATGATACTCGAACTCTTACTAATTTGATGCGGATAAACACAATCATTTGAGTGCGATATATCTAAGTCTAACTTAATTGGTATTTAAATTATTAAAAAATTATTTTTTTCTTGTTTTTTGTTTGTTCTCTTTTCTTCTAATAGCACTTTACAAGAATAAACAATCCAACCCGTGAGGAGGTATTTGTTTGACTTAGGTCATATATGATTATTTTGAAACTTATATAAACAAGTATTAACTTATCCGATAAGCTTTAATTAAGAACTTATTTCTCATACTCAGCTCTACAAGTTTTCAAGACCGTGATGTACTGATGTTGCATAGGCTATTTTTCGATCGCTCATTTTACGCATTTAACCGTACTATATTACTTATCAATTTATTTAGACCGTTTATTTCCCTATATTTATATTCACAAAAAAATATTTAAAGAATTTATGGAGGATACTTTTATTTGGTCTATTTAAGCTAGTGGTATAGTGATTCATCAAATGTATCATTACCCATCATCCAGTGTGTTGGCATGATGAGGTATGTAGAGGCAATAGTGTTCCTCCATGAAGATCCAAATGTAATATTAAAATACGCAGAATGAATTTTAAAGGTGAATTACATATTAGCTTGTCGCTGTAGCAACTTTACAAAACTTTTAAGTTATTCGATAGCTCATAGTTGATGTTTGATAGCTAGGTTAAATATCTACTCATTTTGTTTAATAAGCTTTAGCTTAGATCGAAGCTTGCGTGTTATAGGTCGGGTTGAGAAAACAATGGTTTACCAAATCCTTGTTGAATTTCACCCAAAGGCAAGTATGTGATTAGCAAAATGTTTTAACATGAGTGTGATACCTTTTCGGCAAGACTCACGTCGTTATGTTCTATTCTGTCCACGGGAGAGATACTGAGCCATAAGGAATATTATGTCTCATATATCACCAATGTTCTTGGGACGCATTGGTTGTAAGAGAAGACTCTATAATTAAGCATGTTTGAGTAGGAGCATCAAGTGTGTGATTTCTTGGGAAGTTTCCAGGTAATCAAAAACAAATCATACTCTCTTTGTGGCCAAAACGCACAATATCGATTGTTATGAAAGGCCGATATTACAGTTGATATTAAAAACAATGTTAAAGATATTAAATTTGGCTATGGTGAA
>BJCN01322140.1:0-11375 GCA_018326445.1 Flaveria brownii
TTATATCATGTTTAAATCCTGTTGAACGTATTCGAAACTTATGTTTGTAATCTTTATGAAAACTATTAAATGAAGTATTTACATTTGAACATAGCGTTATGTGGCTGTGAACAATCGTATTCATCACACCTCGACGTTTCCGCCGTCCAGGTTGGGGTGTGACAGGAAAACCCAAGATCCTTCAAACGATAAACCACAAACTGGCTCATATATTACATTCTCAGTCCGGTTTGGCCAGTCTAAACCAGTTAATGCTCAGCCCTGTTTATAACCGCTAAACCATAAGACAAGAAAGCTCATGAAAACGTTTTGATCAGAATGTGCCAAAACAACAGATATACAAATGGAACAAATTATACCAAGCAGGCAAACTGAACCAATTTAAACTTGGGTCGGGTGTAATCCAGTTCAAAATTCAAGATCAGAGGTTACTTTCTACAAAATTAAGTAGAACTGCGGTTATAAATCAATACATAGATGTAAACCACATTGCAGTTATTTTAAATGTCGTTTTTTGATCGTAATAGTGACATTGTCGGACCGAGTGCGCTACCTCTTAAGGCTCTGTATGACCATTTGTTCCACCCGGAGTCTCGTTTCATCTCTTCATTGGTTTCCAGCAATTCTGATTTCTTTGCATTTAAAAGTTGCGCGAATTCATTCCATGTATTTCCTTCTTTGTTTCCTACCACTGGTCGAGAAAATAATTACAAATCAATCAATTGCTAATATTTGCCAAGTACATTGCATTACCCTAACATGATAACATGAGTATACATGCATCCATCTTTGGGTCTTTAATACTTGATCTACATCTTGCAACTTTGACCCGATTACTTATTAACGGTTTGATTCACATTGTGTTAATCTCTAGTGAATCAGAGTGGCAAAAAAAGAAAAAGTTTGTCAAAAGTTCCCAAAGTGTATTTTTAATAGCGATATACATCACAAGTCATTTTATAGATTTTAAGTTTAGGTAGATGTATGTAGAGGTAACCATATATTCAACTTCTTTCAGTAAAACCACCTTTATAGATCATCCAAGTAGGTATCGAGTTTCGTCTATAAATCTGCTTAAAACATGCCTAATGACATAATGCACTTCTATTTTGTAGAAAGACCAAAAACGATTGTGACAATCTATCAGGCAAGCAATAATTTAATGAGAAAGAAACTAGAATTTTTTTGGTCATTTTACAACATTCCAGCATCTTTTGAGATGGAATTGATGAAATGGAAGCATATACACACTTGGGTTATTGTGTAGCTGATACTCAGATAGAAAAGTAGCAATACAAGTGGCCTTAATAAAACTTCTAAAGAGAATGTTGTATGCTTCGGTGGCCTCCACATGCAGTATTCAGATCATTTAATAATTTGACAAACTAATTGTTCATAATAAGTTTGCAACTTTTGTACACAAAGTGGTTCTCATACTGACCCACACCAAAATTTCCATCTTTTGACTAACCCACCCATATTTGCCACCTCTAATTACATTACTAGTTTTGTTTATACGAGCATCAAAAAAGTTAGATAATATACCTGGACTTGGATCTTTGGAGAGTTTTTCCTTGTTACCATTGCTGGTAGACATCAAATTTGATGCCCCATTCTTTTCATCAACCTGAGCATTTTGCTTAACTGCATTACTGACTGTTTTGGCAGCATCTGAATTACTTTGCTTGAGACAACGCACATCAGCAAGAGCTGCAAATTTTATCTACACAGAAAGCATCAAGTGAGACAAGTAATACTTCTTTAAGGTGTTTGGACAAATTTGCCCTCACGCAACTTAAAATGGTGAAGCAATAACAAAAGTGGTAGAGGGTAAAACCGTCCAAACACTATAGTTGTGTATGAAGATTCAAAAATTTATGTACAAATTGCCTTCCATGAAATCACCCCTCTATTCCAGTTGAAAGCCAATATTATCAACAGGCAAGACTAAAGGTGGCAAAATGGTTAGGTAACATCTCAGAGCAGGTAACCTCTTAGGCTTTTTTGCATATAATACCTATGTACTTTCAATTTTGTCATGCTTTTCATCATTGTATTTTTCTGTACATTTGGCTAATTGTAAGATGGTTCTTAACTGTTTGGGTCATTCCAGGATATCAATGATGACCCAAACAGAAAAAAAGAGCTTTAACAAGTCCATATAATGACCCAAACAGGACAGAACCATCTTTTTACTCAAAAAGATACAAAAAAGTACAATCACTAAAAGGGACAATTTATGCCAAAAAAAAAAAAGAAAAACCTTAAATTCTCTGTATGGATCAAAAAGGGACGGCTTGGGTTTGACCCAAAACTATCCTAAATTTCAATATTAACCATAAACAATTTGTGTGTCAAATCTGAATACGTAAGTTCAAAATTTTCATTGATGGTCTGTTTTCTTGAACAAAATGACTTAGGAAGCTTATGCATTAACTATATACACTTTGGAGTTTGGACAACTTTCAACATCTTCAGCCTATTTTGACTCCTTTCCTTTTACCTGTTTGACTCTTTAGAAATTAAACATCACCCAAATGAACCTACTAATAAGTAAATGGACCGACATTGCCATCTCCAGGCTGGAGAAATGGGACAGGAGAGGAGGTGACGCTTCTGAAAGCTTTTTAATTACCTCTAAACTTCCATCTTCTTTATAAAGAGAGTTGTCAAGGCTATTTTCATCAATTTTATCTAATACAATGGGATATTCTGGCACCGGCATCAAAATGATATTATCAGCATCATAATATGATATTTTTCCAACCTGTAAATAAAATTCACTTTTGTAAAAATACAAAGAACAATGCCCAATGGCTTCCTTGCTTAATCATCGTTTCTGTGAATGCTTACCCTGAAGGAAGAGAGCTCAGGGGTCCAAGAAGAAGATAACTCAACAACACGGTACGCAATGACATCACCTTCCTAAAAATGTAAGAACACTCTAAGATTAGAAAAGAAAATCACTTGGGAGGTTGATCAACAGGTCAAAAATGGTAGTATTCTAGAGGTAAAAATGAGCCGTGTTGACAGAAACAACATTAGCATGTCAATTATGAGATGACTACAGTTGTTATATTATTTCCATAATCCATACAAATTTGATTCTTATCATAACATGATTTAGAAGAGTTATCAATAAAAATACCCAGTTTGTGACTTTCAATCTGTTTCACTTGTTTCCTTTTAAGTTAATTTTTAATTTGACATGTTACTCTGTTAGGGATAAGACACAGTCTGAAATTCTGAATTGACCCATTCATAAGTACATGGGTCAAAAACTAAAAATTGCTACCTCTACAACTACTACTACATTTGGGGACAGCAGAAATTCGATGTCAAGGTGCCCCACAAGGTGATTAAATTTACATGTGTGTGTGTGGAGAGAGGGAAAGGGACCTTAGGTGAGCTGCAAAGAGGGAGCTGATCAAAGGCAATGAGGTCAATCAAAGGTACTTGTGTGTCTACTGTCAACATCGTGGAAAGTTCTTGGGTTGCGTTCTGAGACTCGTCTCTTTTAGATGTTGAAAACTTTTCTAAACCCCATTTTTGACCTTTTTTCTTGCTGGTGATACCATTCCACTGAAAAGCTACCTGAATCAGAACTCAAAATTCAAAGAGATGAAATTTGAATAAGAGTGAAATAAATTGAACAAATTAAGAACTAAAAAATATCTACATAAAGATAATATAATGGGAACCGTACGTCTGGTACTTTGTTCTGCTTTGCATCTTCATCTGCAAGAAACAAAAACAGTGTTATCTTAGCACTCGGCAATGACAAGTGGACAACTGGATCCAAATATCCAATAAAGTAATTATTAAATGATTACAAGCTACCAGAACATCTATAGCATTCCACCATGTACGTATTAAATTATCATCTCACTTAAGACTTCTATAATCATCATGCTAATTGGATTAAAATTGTAAACGTACATTTGTAACATGACCTAATTGACAACAAAACTGTGAAAGATAAAAAGTGTTTTGCAACTATTAATAGTAATCACCAATCAGAACAAATTTGCTGCCTTTGTACAAAAAAAATACAAACTTTGCATAGAATTATATTTTTATAAAAATGTTGGATTATTAATTAAATATTTATATTAGACCGTACATACCTTCATCAAGAGGTTCAAAGCGAATATGTCCCGGCCTGACTACACAAGGAACAAGTTTAGTTACTCCATTATCATTATGGTTTCTTCCTTTTTGTTCTATACTATTCTTATGTAGAACTTGTGCAGGCACCTGATCCTGCTTTACCTCAAATAGAAAGAAACTTGTACAGTTAATAATGAGATATCATATCTTAGAACCAAGGAATAAAGTACATATTCTGGTATTTAGAAATTAACTTTTCAAATATAATTTACTTACAGGTCCCTCTGAATGGTCAGTAGCCTCTTTGTTTTCGATAGCCTCTTTGTTTTCGGTAGCCTCTTTGTTTTTGGTAGCCTCTTTGTTTTCGATTTTGGATATTTCTGGTTCCAAATGGGCGTTAAACTACAACAGGAGATTAAAAGTGATGAGATATAACTGATAATGGGTAAACAAGGCTGAAAACCCGAGGTTTTTTAGCATTTCATTTACTTAAAACTGGTAGTTTTAGCTACAGTTTTAAGGGGCAGGTCGAATTGGGTTGGCCAGAAACACTTTTCGGTACTTACTGGTCCCTCTGAATAGTCAGTAACCTCCTTGTTTTCTGTTTTGGATATTTCTGGTTCCACATGGGTATTAAGCTGCAACATGAGATTAAAAGCGATGAGATACAATTGATAATGCGCAAATAAGGCTGAAAACCCAAGGTTCTTTTCATTCCATTGAAATTGAAAAATTACTTAATATGAGTAGTTTTTGCTACAGTTTTAAGGCGGATTGGGTTGGCCAGAATCCAGAAACATTTTTAATTCAAATTTTCCTACATGTTTTTATAAATAACTATTGTATCAAATATGGTTACAATTTACGAACACTACGTCTTCTTAGTAATGGTTTATTTTCTAAGTCAAATGATCTAGGAGGTTTTATGCATTAAAAATACACTCTGAGCAACTTATCAGTTATCACCCATTTAAGCCATTTCCTTTAAGCTATGGTCTTTTACCCTGACTCGTAAGTCGTGAGAAATGAAACATAACCAAACTCAACCCATAAAAAAGTAACAAACATACCCAGTAAAATCCCACTCACAATAGGGGACCCATTAATAAGTGATTGGGTCAAAATTGTCACCTCTAGTTTAGAGTAAACACATACATTATGTGAACTTTTAGCAAGTTCCCGCCTCCGTCGTCTTTTAGCCTTTTTTCTTCTAGCACTTCTACTAGGGCCCTAATAATTCACACCAAAAAAAAAAGTCACATCACAACTACTAGCATTTTACATAAATTGTTTGCGACTAATGTTTGCGTCACAATCATATAAAAACAACAATAATGTACCCATCTACTATGAGACCATAAGAAATTTAAAACCAGTTGACCACTAGCTATTAACCACCTGACAAAACACCATTCATTTTTCTCCCAAACTGAATCTAAACAAAGCATCGTGAAATGACCTTTTCAGCCCCATCATTTGCGGTAGAGGTTTGTTTCACACCTCCAACATCATCTTTAATATTTTCGTCACTTGTTTCGGTATTTGCCTTTTTAATCTCCTCATTTGGTCTAATCTTCTTCTTGCTACTCATTTTTTTTAGAACAGATTCACCATTACTAATCTTGTCAATTTCACCTGTAATAGTTTCATCTTCATCACCAATAACCAACCCCAAGCGGTGTTTCTTCTTCCTATGATTCACAAAAGCAAACTAACTTTTGTAAGGGGTCTTAAAAAAAAGCATTGACTATGAAAACGTTTAAAAAATATGCATACACAAAGGCAAGATTATGAAGTTACCTCTTCACCTTAGACGAAGATTTAACCTTTTCAATGATTGTTTCACTTTTACCACTCTTCTTCTCCTTGTTTGGTTTGATCTTTTTGTTATTGATTTTCATGGAAAGACACTCATCATTATTAATGTCGTTGTCCTGTGTTGCAACTTCATCTTCAACACCATTCGCTACAACCAATCGGTGTTTCTTCTTCCTATGATTCACAAAAGCAAGCATATGTAAAGGAAGAATGCAAACTAGCACATAGTTTAATGAATGTCTTCAAACAGTTCTCAAAAGTCTTGACATAATGACAACTAAATGAATCTTGTAGACCACAATAAATGCAAATATATTTTGTAATAGTTGCTAATGGGCAAAATTGTGACTATACATTGAATATTTATCTAGAAAAGGAAATGCCACACTTTACTTGGGGCATCCAAAAAAGGGAGTTGCAATTTCATGGGATGGAGAAAGTAGCATCTAACACATCCACTATAAAACACGTTATAGGCCTAATTCCATAACTTTGATTCAATTTCTGTTTTGGGTGACCTGTATTTTGTAGGCAAGAAAAAACCATAAAATTTAAATAAAATTAAATGAATAAATAAATTGCTTTAAGGTAATCACCTTAGATAACTTGCTTCAGACACCATGTCAATAAAAAAGTCAACATAGTTACCAAAATGTTGTCACATCATGTAAATCAAATTATTTGAAAGTTGGTTACTCAAAATCATGGTTTTTAATACTACAATGGTTTTTTTCTGGCATAAAAATGGTATGTTAGCTAATATATATATTGTCCCAAAGCCGATTACCTATTGATGCAATTAGCCCTATATTATATTACATGCCTAAATGGCCTAAGTGTATCACAAATCTAAACCAAAGACAAAAGGCACATAAAATCACATGACTTACTTTGAATTTCGAAGTTTTGAGGATGCTTTTCTTTTCCTAGAAGTTGTTTCTTTAGGTGAAGGTTCGTCTTCCGACTTTTCCACCTCAGCATCCTCAGATTCACTTTGGTACCCTCCAGTTTCTTTATCAAACTCTTCATTTGCTAAAAGTAGTGCGTCATTATCTAAAGGTTCTCTCCTATTGACTTCTTCATTAAGTGCATTACATGCATCCGCCCCCTCTATTGCTTCAGGCAAAGACATCACTTTCCTTTTCACACTGAAGTAACAAACGCATGTTGACTTATCAAACAACTAATTACACATTTGTCAAGAACAAAGTAGAATGTCACATGTAAGGCTAAGTGGCTAACCAAACAATATCTTTATCCTTCAAGATTCGAGTCGACTCATATGGTGGTAACAAAAATCCTTCCATCTGCAAGAGGTAAAGGTTGCTTAATCTTAGCTATCTATTACCAGAAAGGGTAAAATCACTAAATTTTCAGATTTAAAGCCTCAGGTCATATCAGAATCCATGTCATCAATAATAGGTATTATCCAAAAACAAAATCCAGAATATAAAATATATACACACAAGAAAATATTAACTTTTCAACGGAAGATACTTTTGTTGTTGCCTTGAATGATGCAGACAACACATGGGAAATTGGAACCAATTTGGATAGAACTAGCTCATCAGACTACACACAAACAATAAGTAACGAAAAACGAAACACAAGGATTTATAGTGGTTCGGTGGGTGTAGCTACGTCCGCTTGTTGCAACTAGGGTTTACATTATTATTCTGTGCTCAAGGAATTACAAGTACAAACTATCAATATATATATATAGACTAAACGACAGAAGGTTAAACGAGTGTACAAATGATCAATATATAATTATACATAGACTAAATGACAGAAGGTTAAACGACTGAACAAGCCGAGCTAGGACCGCCTGCCCTTGCATGCACCCGCACCCCTGCCTAGGGCAGGCCAAAGCCTACACATCCCAACATCACATTCCTCATTTTTTTGTGATTCTAAACTGTCAGCCTATTATAATCCATAAACCACTCGTAATAAAATGCTAATAACTTCCCACTATAGTCCTACTTGCTGTTTGGGGCTTCCGCGTTACAAATTGTATAATATATCAGTATCCAGTAACAGGCTAAATGTTAAATGTTGGCATTCAGAAGCCAAATACAGACCTTTTTGCGGGATTAGGAAAATAAACCTAGAACAAATTAGCCGTTAATCAACTAATTAGGTTTCAGTACTTGAATGATCGAAATAGACAGATAGGAAAGAACAGAAGGATAGAGATATAGAGAGTTACGAAAAGGAGGATGCCGTTAGGGCACGAAGTGCGGAGGTTGAGCTGGCGGAGAAGATGATCGCATACGTCGGAGATTTTGTGATGGTGATTAGATTCGATTAGAATCCAGCTGTTGTTCATCCCGTTGGATCGTTGTGATGGGGTGAGAAGTGAAGAATCGTCGAACGTCAAACGAATCCTTAAGAATTGAGTCTCCATTTGTCAAGTATGCAGAGTGAATCGATGGAAGGATAGAGGACCGCAGCGGCTCTATTTCTAAAACCCCATAAACCTTCAATTCGTGTGAGATGGTGGTTTTGTACCCCTTTGGCCTTTGTGTGTTATGCCTACGACGTCGTTTCTATGGTTTGGGCCTTTTGACCTACACCAAGTAAACGTCGTTTCTATGTTTTGTACTACCATAACCGAATTACCCGAATTAACCGAACCGAACAATTAACTGATGGTTCGGTGAAGGCATAACCGATTAACCGCACATTGCGGTTCGGTTTCGGTTTTGACGTGTAAATTAACCGCATTAACCGCACCGAACCGAATGTCATTAATATATAATAAATTTACAATCTCCCTCATGATTTTACTAAAATTTCATATATTCATCCTTTTTTATTTATATTTATAAAAATATATTTACATAATGGATTCCGTTTTGTATTGAATAAACATTATAACAAACATAAACAATGAAGCATGCACGCACACATTGTTGTACGCACATTCCGACTTCGGTTTTGATTTTGGTAAGATCTTAAACAAATCATATCGTGCACACTCTTATAAAATTGGTCCAAACCTATCATAACAACAATTCATTAGTTAATATTTTGGTTTAAAAGCACGTGTTAAATATATTGGTTAATTAACCGAAATTAACCACAAATTAACCATAACCGGTGGTTAACCGAAGTGTGGTTAACCTAAGTTTCGGTTTCGGATGCAGTTAAAAAAATGGTATTAACCGAATTTGTGGTTTCGATTTTGAAAATTGTATTAACCGCACCGAACCGCATCGTGCCCACCCCTATTTTGTACCCCTTGAATGCTCGAAATGTAATGATAATTGCAGCTCGCGTCAAAAAAATAAACCAACCAACTTTTCTTATAAAGATGTACATTTAAATTGAAGAGTTAGAAATTATGGTCTCTTGTGGCTGCAAACAGTATATTTACCGCGCCAAAAGAATAAACCAGACAATTTTTTTTAATCATCATCACCGTTCATCCAGAAAACACTGTAATCCATTTTAAATTCCATTTGCAAATTAACACATAGGATAGTTACATCAAAGGCTTAGATCAGAGGTTCGTTGCGACTGCAAACATTGTGTTTGCCACACCAAAACAACAAACATATGTAGCTCTTTTTGGCATTGTCATCGTCTATCAAGCTTTGACCAGTGTTGTCTACTCATGGAGTTAACATTAAACCAACACCATATGGACCAGTTGTGATCCAGAATACCCCACGGTTTGTAAATAACCAACAAATTTAAGGCCCGTGACAATCGAGTCTCCGATGAGACCAAGCACATCATAATTGATAACAGGTAACAGTATTCGATGTACATGCAAAGATACCATTAGGGCATCAAAACTATTGCAAAAAAGGTAATAAGTTGCGCACATGGTAATTGAAATCTCTCGGTTAAGCGTAAGCTTAGCATCATAGAGCTAGCAATCAACACACATAAGTACCAGAAACCTTTTAAAAAAACCACATTGCTCATAAATCCGCAAGAAACAGGGTCTCAAATGAAAGCAAGCTCATCACCATCGAGAAGAGGCAAGTGTGATTGATTTAAATCAACAATATGCTAATATCAAAGTTATGGATAAAAACAAACAACTTTCTAATAAAGGGTAGGCCTCGTAACGAGGCCTACCCTTTGTTAGGAAGTTTGTTTTGAGTGTATAATAAGTTGTTGGGTTTTCCACGATTGAGAGGGTAATCTGGTCAGTGGTTTTTCTTGAGTGTATGTGTCGATAATGGTGGGTTATTGCTTACTGGAGGGTCTTCAGTAACCAATAATCCACCATTATCGACACATACACTCAAGAAAAACCACTGACCAGATTACCCTCTCAATCGTGAAAAAACCATTGCAACACACACGTCACCAAAGGTTGCAACTACTGGTTGTACACGAAATATCAAACTTGTAACCAATGCTCTAATGAATCACTACAAGAAAAATCATTTTTTGTGTCAAAATTATTTGCGGCGATACTAGTTTCGTCGCAAATAATGCACTAAAAGACAAAAATCAAGCGTTTTTTTACTTTTTTAGTCAGAGTTAGTTTTTGCGACGATATTTTCGTCTCAAAAAACTAAAAATAATTTACTTTTGTTTTTTTTAATATAAATAACTTTTTGCGGCGATAATTTGTCGTCGCAAAAAACATTTTTAATTTTTTTTGTAATTAAATATTTATTTTTCAAGGCGGGAATTTTCCCGCTTATTTATTTGCGGCGACATTATCGTCGCAAATGTTATTTTTTTATTAAATAATTAACTAGTATTTAATTAATAAACGTTTCGCCGCAAAAGCTTTTTTGCGGCGAAAAGTCGCCGCAAAAGGTTTTATCATCTTCTTAAGTCGGGTTTTTTCAGATCTGTTTTACAATTTCACTCCACCAAGGCAAACAACACTCCACCACCTCTGCTGCCGCCGTCGCCGGTGACCGTCGACCGCACTCCTTCACGTTGACCGTCGACCGCACTCCACCACCTCCATCACTTCGACCTCACTCCGCCTCCTTCGGTCGCCCCTTCCACGCTCCACCTTGACTCCTCATTCGGTCGACCACCACTGCTAGTCCACTGCCGTTGCCGCTCCCTTGCACCATAGTCACCACCACCACTTTTAATTTAAGGTAATAACCTTACTCTTTTCTTATTTTTGTGTTAATTTATTGTTATTATTTGAAATTAGGGTTAGGAAATTTATATGATGAGATGAAAATAGGATGAAGTTTATAGATTTTCTGTTAATTAATGTATATATTTTTGTATGTATGTATATGATGACATGTGTGTATTTGTGTATGTATGAAATTAGGGTTAAAAAGTTTATAAGATAAACTTTTAATTTAGTTGAGATGATGAACATGTGTGTATATGGGAATGTATATATTTGTTGTGTTAATTATGAATGTATTTGTGTATGTATGTATATGTGTATGTATGATGTTTATAGGATGACATGTGTGTATTTGTGTATGTATGAAATTAGG